>JAHRHJ020000766.1:0-50548 GCA_019776745.2 Taxus chinensis
CAATCTCATCTTATCTTTATTCAAACCTAACAACTAAGATACTCCATTCCACAAAATATGGAGAGAGATAATTACTGAAGGTCAAATCTTAAGCTCACTTATTTTAGGAAGATTTTCTCCTAAATCTCTCCTTGCTTTTCGTGGAACAAAGATCATTATGATTTTATTCTCCTCTACATTTTGGAGGAGGATTGGATTTTACTTAAAATATGATTTTGACCAAATATCTTTCGCAGATTTCCATTTGACTTGGCTTATTTAGATTGTGGAACTTTTGACGCTGTCAAATTATGCTTTTTTTTTCTTCAGACTGCAGTTTTGTTCACTAAAAATTGGATTTATCATGATGGGTACAACTTGTAGCAAATATGAATGAGTTTTTTTTAAACACATTTTTATGAAAAAAACCCTCTCTATTATTTCATTGGAATTTTCTATTTCTATTTATGAAACTGTTAGTGTCGTCTGCTATACACGTGGCCTTAGACCGCATTCACTAAAAGTTAGATGTATCTTCATTGGTTTTAAAAACTTGTTAATAAATTAAATGAGGTTTTTGTTAAAAACATTGCTATGAATCAAAACCCCTCAGATTCACCATTAGAATCTATGAGTTTTCACAATCTCTCAAAAAACTGTCATTCTGTTGATGGCAAGTCTGGAAACTAAAGCTGCCATTTCCTGTTAGCAGTTCTAGAAACTAAATGATACAAGTCTGGAACTAAATATGATTTTTCCCTGGATGAAAGTTTCTGCAAACGAACCTTCATTCACTTGATACACGTTCGGAACTAAATATGTGAAAGAGGGAAGGGATTCGACGAGAACGATGCGAAAAGTGAAGTGCACCACAATGAAGTTTTGCACTCCGATGGTAATGTCAAGCCAATGCATACGCAAGATTTTTTGACTGAAAACAATGGAAAGAAGATTGCAAGTAAGAAGAATGGGTCTGCTCATACTCATAGATCGAAAAAAGGAAGTACAAATAGGGGTGTTGTGTAACCCCCATGCCTAAACATAGAAATAAACTCAATGACACCACTGACGCATATGATGCCACTAGAAGAGGAGTTAAAATTCCAAATAAGGAATGTAACTCCTATGACGCATTGATGCAAATGACAATGTCAGATTCTATGACAGAATTTGACACTTGTCATTTGACTTCATAAGACCTATGACTCTCGCAAGGCAAGATGACTCACCTAGGTGATGTGGATGATGACTGGACCGTCACACACACCAACAATATGTGAGTTCTGGAACTAAACCTGCAAGTTCTGGAACTAACTCTGTGAGTTCTGCAGCTAACTTAAAACAACTATAACTTTTACATGATTTTATTTTTGAACTTACATAATTTTTTGAGAGGAATCTGAGTATGAAATCAGATCTGATTTTAAATGTACTATTCATGATAAATTCCACTTTTCCCAATACTAGCATTATCTTTCCTTTATGGTCTGCATACACAAGACTTTGCATCTTTTCCCAAACAATCAATAAGATTAGTCAAAAAAATAGATAACAAAATATTTATAAAGAATGAACAAAATATATATCCTATATTCTATCTTAAGCAAACTATAAGTTCTTAGATTACATTTAAATCCACTTTCAAAGGTAACTTGAAAGGACAAAATAATGGTAATTTATGGCCAATTTATGGTCTAATCATTGCCTCACACTTAATCTTATGCATGTCCTCATGCATTACATTATTATCTCCTCTTCTTAGATTCTTCTCCGTATTGAGGACACGTTCTTGTGGATCTCCTTCTACTACTTTTGATTTCTTTCTTTTACAACAGAATCTTGTGTGGATCTACTTCTGTTGCTTTTGATATTTTTTCTTTTACAATAGGTTCTTGTGTGGATCTCCTTCTGCTGCTTTTGATTTCTTTTCTTTTACAACAAGTTCTTGTGTGGATCTCCTTTTGTTGCTTTTGATTTCCTTTATTTTACAACAGGTTCTTATGTGGATCTCCTTCTGATGCGTCTCATATTTAAAATCAAAATGCATAGTTCGTGCTTCTCCTTCTCTCCCACACCTAAACTCATGCATGTCCTCATGCATGTTGTTTATTTATGGCTGCCCATAAATTAGACTCAAAAAGTTTGATTGCAAAGAGGTGCACATGTTTTTCATATAAGTAGGGGAGATATTAATTTTATCTTGCCTTCCTTGAAAATCTTTAAAAGTGGATCTAGCTATAGTAAAAAAACTTACAAGAAAGCTTAAAAATAAAATAGTAGAACAAAATAACTTGATCATACCTCTAGTTGTCTTTGTCATCCTATTGTTAACATGGTCAAATAGTGCCGAGAAGAAAGCCACCAGGTAACAGTTGATTTCCTTTGAAGAAGAGCCGCCTCCTTTTGCCTTTGATTTTCAATCTAAGTTTTTTTTGCCTTTGACTGACTAGCAAGCTGGTTTTCCAATCAAAGCTTTTTGATTTATTTTGCCTTTGATTGGCCAGCAAGTTGGTTTTCTAATCGATTTTTTTTTATTTTTTATTTTCATTTTTTTGCTGAAATGATAGCATGAGAAGGATTAGAGAAAAATGTGATCCATCATTAGATTATATTCATCAAAGTACAACTTGTGTAAAATAGGAAGCAATGTCTGAGATCTCATAAAAACTTTTTTGCATACTTGGTAACTCCAAAAAGATTCCAAAAATTGTGTAAAATTTTTTTAGGTCTTCAAAGCCCATCTTGAATTATGCAATATTAGAAACACCATAGCAATATTCAAATCCCAGACTAGTGATCTCAGGAGATGGAGAGTTGTTCAAAGAGAAAGTGAAGGTATCCGTGGGTCCCTCCAAAATCTGCATGCTCCTTGGTTGATATTGTTGGTGCTCCAAAATCTGCATGCTGATATCAAGAACAACTCTAGAAATTCCTATAGATCTAGTCCTCAGATGTTAGTACGTAAAAATTTCTTTCCTTGATATTCACCATAATTGCTTCTTAATGTTATACAAACATATATGAAAATAAACAAATTGAAAGACATGAAAACAAATTTTTCTAATGGATATGGTTCAGGGATTGAATTTTATTATGGGTATGAAAAACTAATTTGGATGGGTGGATTTATTATGAGTGAGTTTTTATTTTGGCTCTAATGAAATCTCTGAATATTGATGGAGTTAACTATAAATGCTACCACTTCATTATTACAAACTCCATAAGCCAGTTTTTTACTAAGGTTATGTATAATAAGATCACTGAGCTGTTAGTTGATACAAGGGGAAATGGTGATGGTTATCAAGAATGACATATGATATTTCATCAACTGGTGTCTACTTCCAGATTCAATATCATATTCTACCATTTCCAGATCTGAATTCTTTGTTCATACCATTATACCTTCTTGATCAAACATCACAGTCATTTTCTTATACACAGAGTTAGTTTATGGGGAGAGAAATATTTACAATCTAATATTCCTAATTGTAAAAAATGAAATTTTAATCTACTTGCAGGAAATAAAAGTCTAAAGAAACTACTTACCAAATGCTTCCTATCATAGAATTTGCTAAAATGTATTCTACTATCACTAGAATATTCTTTTAGAGAACTCTGAATCTCGTAATAACACCGTGTCCCCAGAAACGGCATGCCAAAATGATGATGGTTGTCAATCCTCACCCATTGATAATGTCAATCCAGTTTGGTGTCTGAAGGACTGTATGCATTAAGAGAAGAATATCTTAGAAAACAAACTCCTTTAAACACAAACCAAACTTGTATAAAATAAATCACACATGCAGAAATTTAAAGCCACACTTGTAGAAATGTAAACACACTTGCATAAAGGAAATCACACTTGCAGGAATATAAAGGCACACTTGTATAAAGGAAATCACACTTGTAGAAATGTAAACACACTTGCTGAATTAAAAGTAAACATAATTGAATGGAACACCTGCAGGTTTACAACAAACTGCAGGTTCATAAAATACAATTACATAACATAAAAAATAGAAATTTACAACAATGAGGAAAACTACATAAATGAATAGAACATAAACATTAATAGCACAAATCCATCTTCCCTTGGAATGATTAGTCAACTCATTCCTTAGAAGATGAACTTAATTCATACTTTTTAGATCTCAAAACTTGCAGGATAACTTTACTTCAAAATATTGGAAAGAAAGAACAAATCTTTATTTCTTTAGAGAAAAGCATTGCATATCTAAGTGGGGTAGGTTGCATTTATAATTTATACATCCAAACAACTCCTTATTTTGGGAGATATAATCTGATCTTATATTTATTATAATCCTAACAACTAATATCTCCATCTCCACAAAATATGGAGAGAGTGATATTATTGGAGTCAAAGTCTTATCTTACTTATTTTAGGAAGATTTGCTCCCAAATCTTCTCCTTGATTTTTCGGTAACAAGAATCATAATAATTTTATTCCTTGTACATTATTGGAAGGAGGATTTTCCTCAAAATATAATTTTGACCAAATACCTTTCTCCGATTTTCCTTTTGAACTTTGTTGTTTTTTTGACTTGTGGAACTTTTGACGTTTGTCTGAATACGTTTTTTCCTCAGGACTACAGTTCACTAAAAGCTAGATTTATCTTCATTGTTAAAAGCCTATAGACAAATTTGAATGAGTTTTTTTACTAAACATATTGCTATGAATAATAACCTCTCTCAAATTTTCTTTTTGACTTTCCTGTTTCTGTTTACGGAGCTTTTAGCACTCGTCTGATACACTTTTCCTAAGACTACAGCTCACTAAAAGTTATATCTCTCTTCATTGGTAAAACCTGTTGTAAATATGAATGATATTTTTGTTAAAAACATTTATATGAACAAAAACCTCTCTCATATTTTCCATTTGAATTTTTATGTTTTTTGTTTATGGAACTTTTAGTCCCTCAAAATCTGATACACTTTCCGTTCAGACTGTAGCTCACTAAAAGTTATATCTCTCTTTATTGGTAATACCTGTAGAAAATATGAATGAGTTTTTTGTTAAACACATTGTTATGAAAAAAACCAATCTCATATTTTCCATTGTATTCTCTGATCTTTCACTATTTCTGGAACTAACTTTCAAAATCTGCTTAGTTCCGGAACTAAGCATGTGAGTTCCAGAACTAAGCCTGCGAGTTATGATGAACTAGAACTAAGTCTACAAGTTCTCAGAACTAACTTTGTCAAGTTTTTAAACTAATCTCTGTGAGTTTCTGAAGCTGAACTTAAAACAACTATAACATTTGCATGTACACATCTCGGATTGAGATGATTCTCTTTTTGAACTTAAATAATTTTTTGAGAGGAATCTGAATATGAAATCATATTTGAGTTTAGATATACCTATCCATGATAAATTCCACTTTTATAAATACTAGCAGTTATCTTTCCATTATGGACCTACATACATAAGACATTGCATTTTTTCCCAAATAATCAATAGGATTAGTCAAAAAAATAGATAACAAAAGATTTCTAAAGAATGAAATAAGATAGATATCATATATTTTATCCTTAAAAAAACTATAAGTTTCTAGATTACATTTAAATCTAACTTTCAAAGGTAACTTGAAAGGACAAAATAATGGTAATTTATGGCCAATTTATGGCCTCATCAAGACTCTGCTTGTAGGGAGTGCCTCTCTTTCAAATACAGGGCCACAATTAGAATCATAATTGGTAAGAGTCCAGAACCTTATTTCTGGCACACAAGTAAGAGGCCTATGGGTACCCCATCTGGGTCATTGGACCTAACAAGTATTTTGGGCATGAATAAGTGGAAACTGCGTAGTCAAGAATCCAGCTATTCAAAACAACGTGAGAACCAATATTCTCCACATAACACGTCCAATTTTAGTAACTCCTCCCCTACATCAAGGGGAGGTCAAATTATTGCCTTCTTCTTTCAAAAAGAGCATGTGAAACCTCAAATTCATCCTAGATGCAGAAGCAACTAGCCTAGCTATTTCAAGGCTTACTACTCATGTAGTAAGGACCCTATGGCGAACATGAAAATATTTTTCCTATACGTCCATAAAGATTCTGTTCAACCCATGTGCGTGTATTAAACTCAGGTCCAATGCTAAAAGTAGTCACATGGAGGCATACTCTTCTGTCTAGAATGGCTTGTAATAACCACTCTTCAATACTGTATTAGGTGACCCAATATGTCTTGGGTCATGCAACTTTTAACAGGAAATAGCTCCAAAAAAGAGGTCCCAAAAATGGAACCAATGATGTCAGCCTAGAATATACCAAGGCAAAATCCCAGATGGGTCCATGTTGGATACAATGACTCAACCTGAATCTAGAGCATCTCACCTTCAAAGTCCCATAGAGTGTACTAGATCCCTCTTTAAAGTAGCTTGGTTCAAGGTATTGAGAATGATTGAATGTATAGGATTTCCAAGGTTGAAAGGTATGAGGAATACCTAAATTAATGTAAGACCACAGGAGCATAAACTGTGTATCCAGGTCTAAACCATATTCCATAAGAAATTACTTTGGAACAGTTGAAGCGGTAGGATTAGATCTTTCTTCGTACAAGATCCTTATTCATTTACATCCAGGGTCGCCATTTTCCAGCTCATAGAAATCCATTTTGTCTCAGTACTTGGCCAACAGATAAACTTCTTACATACATCATGAGTAGGCATCCTGAGTCATGCACTGCTAACATACGCGCAACAGAACACTATAGAGGAATGGGGAAGCTTTCAGGGGTGTCCCGAACCACCTGCAAATCTATTTTCCTTGATTCCCTATTGAGGGGTGGAGATCCTTTCCCTTGGCACCTGGGCCTATGCTAGACATTTTGAATTTTGGCTACATACTTATAATAAACATGAGCCCTTACGTGAGGGTCATGCATAAAGGCCATACATATGTTGTTGATGGTCTTGGGTATTTAATAATATAACCTGTAATATAATCTTCCCTTGATTAGCTTCACCAGTCTGCATGAGTCCAAGAATAATCAGCTACATACCAAAATCACGCCTTGCATTGACTACAGGTCTGCTACAAAAGGGGCACCATATACTTTAGGTCCAAAGTGTTGTGCTCCAAATATAGGAGCCAAATGGCTTTAGAGTCACCCAGATTAATCAAATATGTTCCATGAGGCACTCCTTGTCCTACCATAGGCTTCTGCGTGCCCTGTGTCTACTGCGTCTAATCTTCTAGTGCTTTCATACTTACGTTTCATCTTCCCAGTCCGAAAGGACAAAAGGATCACTGGATTGTAATCCCTTTGTCGAAGGAACTTGGAAATCAGAATCCCAATGAAAGTTTAGAGTCTTTGTGGAGCATATGGTCCTTACATAAGATTGACAACTGGTGCATACATTTATGACATGGAACGTTGCCATTGCTAATTGTGATTTTCTCAAAGACACTGCACAAGTTGTTTATTTTCTTGAGTGTTGGGCAGGAGATTTCAATGATTACTCTAACCTTTGCTGGGGAAAAATTCAATTCCTTGAGATGGATCCCAATGAATGCCTTAAATAAGTTCTCCAGTCACCCCACATCGAGTAACACACTTCCCAGGATATATAGATGTAACATCATACAACTGGATGACCTGGGTGAAGATTGATTCAAGTGATCTCTCAGCACTGATTTTTTTTGTGACTTCCCAAGAGATTTCCTAAAAGGTTATGGATGTAGTCTGTTGATAATTGTCTCGATAAGGTCATGGAAAGATGTATGTCATTAGCTTGTTGATAAGTGACCCCTATATTTTTAAGGGACCAAACTAGGAAGGCTAACCGGTCCTCATAAGGTTCTCAAAAAAGGGTAATGAAGGAATTTCTTCGTGTTGATTATTGGGTGTGATGAAGACACTTATTGGTTATAGGGGAAAAACAATCCATAGCAATAAAGGGAAAGAATTTCAAGGCTATAGCTATCATACAATATTAGGTAGACAAGTAAAAAGGGGGATATTTGAAAGGGGAAATTAGGTTCATCCTGTTCACTAGAATCACCAGGTGAGATTCACCATCCATGAAGTCTTTATATCAGATGCATATTATGTATGCTTGCACACACTGATTCTAAAGGTTCCGGTCCACAAGACGGTGGATACTTTACATGTGGATACCTCAGTTTAGTGGCCCTGGCATCCAATTTCAGTAGATAGAAGGTTCTGATTCAGCAACTCTTTGTTTACAAGGATTTCTGAGTTGATATGGGGATTACATTTCATGGAGTTTTTGTTTAATTGGCTTGGCATCATGGCTTCATGGGCAGCCTCCCAATTTTCCTAAATCTCAACTAGCTCTGCGAATCTTACCTGCATCACTCAGCTTTCTTCTATCTCCACTTGCTTCAATAGTTGTAATGTGGTAATCTCCATAGTGATTAGCATCACAACACTTTTCCCATAAACTATTTCATACGATGAGGATTTTAGGATATTTTTGGGGGTAATTCTATCAGCCCATAAGGCCATTTTGATATGCTCATGCCATAGTCTCTTATGCTCACTCCCCATCCTCTTTATAATCTTGATAATATTCTTATGAGTAGAATCTGCTACTTTGTTTCCTTACGTGTAATAATTTAAGGAGGTTTATAGATAATATCTATGTTTCACAGTGAAAGAAGATACTTTGGCTCCTAATAAATCCTTGGAATTATTAGATATGATAGTGCAGGGGGGTCTAAAATGAGTAGTAATATCCTGCAAGAGTTCAAGAATCACATTCTCCATGGTGTCTTTAAATGGGACCACCTCCGCCCAATGGGTGAAGTATTCAGTCGTAGTTAGGATCCATTTGTTTCTTGCACTTGAAGTTATGTTGGCCATACCAATGAAGTCTAACCCCCATTATAGAAATGGTTCCTTGACTAGGAAGAGGTTAAGGGGAAATGTTGTATTTCTTCTTAAATCTACATATCATTGGCAAGTTTTTCATTAGTTTACCTCCGCCTGATATTCTGTGAACAAGATTGGCCAGAAGTATCCCACCTGTAGGATCTTTATAGCTGTAGTTTTGGTAGAAAAGTGACCTCTCAAGATTCCATGTTGTAAATCATGCAAGAATATTTCTGTTTCTTTCTCCAAGCATCTGAGCAAGATCCCGTTAATGTTCCTTTTGAAAAGGAAACTTTCAATTATGATGAACTTGGATCCTTACTATTTGTAGTAACTTATCTTTTTAAAGGGGAAATGTATTGGATATTCCCTTGTTTACATGAAGCAAATTCTTTTTGAGACCCAACTTTTGGAGCCACTTTCTTTAATATAGAGCACCTTTTCTAGCTCATCATCAGTTAAGAGGTATGGGCTCTTGTGTAAGATATTGACACAAGCCTCTTCCCCACACTATCTTTGTAGGTTTTATCTCTATGTCATATTCAAGGATCTTAGTGATCTAATTATCTCTTTTGTCTATTATTTCTCCCTCTGTGATATATTATTTTACGTTAGAGTGTGCCACCATGACTGTGATATTGTTTTGTGTGAATAGGTTCCTGAAATTCTTCATACTTTTGACAATGGCGTAGGATTTCCTTTCCATAAAGTTATACCTAGTTTCATAATCATGGACGGTCTTCAAGAAGAGGGAGACTGGATGCTCCTCTCCTTTTTGTTTCACCTTTTGTGTTAGTAAAAATGCCACACTATGTTCACCCCTATATACATACATGATGAATTCCTTTGAGAAGTAATGGTTTCATAGCACTAGGGAGGATGCAATGGTTTCCTTAACTACTTTGAAGGCCTAACGACCTTCATAAGTTCATTTGAAACTCAGATCTTTCTTAAGCATTAACGTGATCGGGTGGATGGTGCTGAAAAAGTCTGAGATGAATTTACCGATGAAATTGATGTTTCCTAAAAAAACATTGGACCTCCTTCTTGTTGACAGGAAGGGGGAGTTCTAGAATGTCCCTTACTCTTTATGGGGCAATAGAGACCCTTTCCTTTGAAACAACGTGTCCTAAGAGTTTGACTTGTGAAACTCCAAAAACACATTTCCTCAGGTTAAGAGAGATCCCAAATTCTTGGCAATTTTTGAACACATACTCTAAGGCATCAAAACGATCCTCCACCACTTTTCTAAACACTGTGAGATCATCAAGGTATACGAGGATTACCTTATTTATCAGTGCACCAAATCCAGTGTCCATGGCTCTTTCAAAAATAGACCCTACATTTGTGATTCCAAATGGAATATTCGTATACACGAAGGTTCCCTACTTTGGTGTGAAAGTGGTCTTGTGATGGTCTTCCTTGGCGAGCCATATCTAGTTATAGCCTGAAAAACCATCGAGTAGAGAAAACCTGCCTAAGCCTACAACTATTTTCTATATTTTCTCCATAGAGGGCAGGGGACAGTGATCCTTATGGGATACTTTTTTCAAGTCTCTGAAATACACGTAGAGTTAGATTTCTCCATTCTTATTTCTTACTAGACTAGGTTCAAAACCCACATTGAGTGTTTGATAGGAAAAATTATTTTGGCTTCTAGGAGCTTTCTAAGCTCCTCATCCATGAAATATTCAATATTGGGATTCACGAGATGATGTTGCTTGCACACGAGCTTAGTCCCTTCCTCTAGATCAATGGTGTGTTGGATGATGTTCTTTTTATAACTGTTTAGGTCCTTGTATGTCTAGGGAATTACTCTTTCATATTTGTGGCATATGGCCACCAGTCAATCCTTTTCTTGTTGAGTGACTAATTTCCCAACCTTTAAAGTCCTTCCTTGAGCTACCTCAAGATCGACGTAATCTTTTTTGACCACTGCAAACTTTCTTTGATCTTTATTAGCATCGTTGGAGATAAAGAGGCTTCCCAGTGTTATTAGCCCCTTCGAAAGCTAATTAGTCTTCAGTAGGATAATATGATCTCCATAAGCTTCCTCAACCTTGGGTTGTAGTTGATCCGCAAACTCATCATATTGTTGGAGGAAGAGTAGAATTTTTGTGTCACTATCAAAGACCTATCAGTGGTAAGCATTGTTGGGTATAGATGGTCACACAATCATATTTTTGGCTTCTTCATTCTTTATCATGATCTCAACTGGGTCAAACTATGACCCGATTAAGGCCATTCGATCAACCTCAATATTATTCTTCCAAGAGATAACCTTGATGTTAAAATCTTTGAAGCCTTGAATGAGATCCCACACTCTATTCTAATAGGATCTCATCCTTGGATTCTTGGTGGAAAAAATGTTTCTTACTTGTGTCATAACTAGCTTTGATTCACCAAAGACTCTTAGTTGTTTTATACCTTCCTTTTGTGACATGGTCAAACCATGCACTAAGGCTTCATATTCCGCTTCATTTTTGGTGGAGGTAAACTGAAAGTGAAAATACTGAAGAATTTTTCTCCCATCTAGTGATGATAGGAATATTCCAGGCCCTTAGCCATTTTTGCTTATGGATCCATCAAAATACAGAGTCCATATTGGGGGCTCCTCAGTGGATCTTTCTTCTTTTCTATTCTCTTATTTTATCACCTGGGGGATTGTGGAGGTTTTGTCAAACATGACGAAGGTTCCTAACCCTATTGAGTCAATTTTTTTGAAAGGGATCTCTATGGGAAATGTTGGCTAGAAATATTTCACACTGATCATCACCCTCTTCTATGTATGATTCATCCTCTAAGGTGATCATGACATGGGAAACCTCGAAACCAGTGATAGGTGAATCCGTGATATGTTCCTTGGCGATTGGTTCTAATAATAATTTCATCTTGGACCCATTCTTAGTCCACAAGATCAGATGAGACCAATCCAGAGACATATAGCCTCCTATTTTAGCTATGAAGTCACGAGACAGACACACTCCGAAGACTAGCAGGACATCTATTATCACTATATCCTATGGAACAATTATGTTTGGGAAGGAATAGAGCTATAATGGGAGTCCCTTAAAGGCTCTAATGGTTTGGAATGATTTTCCATTCAACTGCATGACTCCTTTCTTTAATGGTTTGTAGTGAATTCCCAAAGCGTCTATAATTACACTTTTGGCATGACTTTTGTACTTGTACCAAATTTTATCATGGAATTATGCAATAGTTTCTTTCCAATTATAAGAGTCATGAAGAAGGGATTAGGCCTTTGTTTACTCACCTCTTCCTTTTTATTCAAAAAAAACTACCTATCGCGGGGCTTCTGGAGTCTTGACTCATTCCTTCCCCACCTTACTAATGGTTGGGGGGTTATTTGTTTTCTACACCTCTTACAACAACTCCTTTGGCTCTAGGATACTGAGGATATCCCATAAGGATACATTGGATAGCGTTTTCTTTAGTTGTTTGACCACATTCATTGGCCGGGTGATGGAAATTTGCACATTGGTTGATATCTCATCCTCTTGACTATGGAATGGGGGGCACCTTAGTTGAAAGTGGTCATTGGGGATTCTTTTACAACTATTGGTGGTGAACCCATGGTAGGTGGAGGCTCCTTTTGCATTCGAATAGTTGTAGCTTAAATGCAGATAATTTCCTCTTCCATTTTGTTTTTGTATCGGGTGTTGTAATTTAATTAGAATCAATTGACCGTAGACATTTCATTTATAAACACAAATTCTCCCCCTTCGATCCATGAGAAAAGTGCATGCTCGGGGTGTGATCCTTGCTTCTTGCTCTAGGGACATTCCCTGAATCTACATAGTTAAAACAGTGTTCTAGACTCCCGTGGATTGGTAAGGGCCAGATGCATTAACATCATTTCCTTCCCTCACTTTTTGATCAGCTACCCTTTGCTAAATATTTCCTTGGGGGTAGTCTCTCGGCATATAAGAGGTATTACAAGGGAAGCACCATGTATTGGGCTCTTCTGCCAGATTATTTTTCCATGAATCAGTTCCCATCCATGATTGGGTGGGATACTCTTTAGTGGTGTTGGTACTAGGACAAGTTGATTGGATGGTTGCATTGGCGGTGCTCTTTAAGCATTTTTATACTATGGGGGATACGTAGGTCTACCACCCTAATAGTTTTGATAGTTTGGTCTTGTGTAGGCATTCTGATTCCTTTTTAGATTCACTATCTCGTTAGAGAATCTTTTGAGGATATTTTTGAACTCTTCCATTTCAGGGTAATATGATGTTGATATGTCAGGAGGAGTGGGTTCCACTTAGGAAAACAGGTAGCTATACATGGATGTGGGAGCTTGAGTAGAGCTTGAGGTTGGCACCTTTTTAAGGGTAGTGATTTCAAGGTATAATGGAAAAGGGATTCTTGGAGGGAGCTTGCCAACATATATCAAGTTATTTTCATCTTGGACCACAATATCATATGGTTGCGGTAATGAGTCTCCTCCTAACGATTGAATCATTACAAAAATATGAAAAATTAGAGATTTTAAGTAAAATACAATGGCCATACCTATAGGAAACCTTGCTAGAACATGAATTATTTTCCAATTTTTGTGAAATCTCATGTTGAAATCAGTAATGAGCTCTTACAGATCCTTCTTAATGTTGATAAGCTATTGTAGAAGTGAGGATTTGTCTCCCTTTTCATTGAATATCCTTACTAGAACATCTCCTAATTGGTCCCAAGTACAAAGAGAGTTAGGGGCTAGAGATATTTACCAATCAAGAGCCTTTCCTTTAAATGAAGAAATAAGAAATCTCATAGTAACGTCTTGCTCCTGGTTATACTGTACCATAAAAATCTCCACAACATCCTGAAGATACTCCTCGCGCGTCTTGAAATCCTCTTCACTAAATTTGGGAAATACCTTTAGCGCGTTCGCTGGGATCGGGCCGTAAATCTTTGGGGCCACTAGTAAGATAAGTGGACTCCCTTGGTTCCATGAAACAAATTTCCTTGGAGGATTATGCAGTTAATGAGCCATTAATATAGGCCTGAGGACTCTAGATGATTACAAAAAAAAATTCCTACCTAGTGTAGGTGTTGAAAATGTCCTATTTGAGGGATATGGAGACCTTTGGGTCTATCTTCCCCTTCTATTTCTTGGTGGGGATAACTACAGGTACAAAAATATGCCTTCCTCTCTTGATTTTGATCTTGTTCACATCCATTCTGAACCTTCCATAAAGTGGAAGATCGTTATGCAATCGTCATTTAAGCCTTTTCTATCCCACTGGACATTCCAGGAAAATTGTTGATGGCTTTCTTTACAGAGGAACCACCAAATTCGTGGGATACCTTAGGACTGTGAGACATGCCCTAAGGTAACCTCAAATTTTTATATAATTTGTCTCTTTTCTATTGTGTGAGGTAAGGGTTAGAGAAACTAAATAAAGTAACAAAAGAAACTAAGGAAATGCCCTGAAATGGGTAGAGTAGAGTTAGTTCCTGATACTAATTCTTAAAATAATCAAAGAGCACACTAGCATGGTCTACTATTTTAAGGATTATTTCACACTTCTGATACTGACAGCATGTGAGATGAAGCAATATTAAGTTTACTAGATTCATCTAGAAGATCTAAGGGCGTATAACATGATAGATATTTAAATATTCATCTAAAACTATAAGCAGGAAAGAAAGAAAGAATTAGACTATTGAATGAACATCATGAACAGAAAAATAACTCTTTATTTCTAAATAAAATGATACATAATGTTTTCATAGGCATGGATTACAATTTCCTTTTACAACATAGCCTTGCTAAGGCTAAAAAACCAATAACTGATCCTAAAAAACTCCCTCTAAATGTATGGTGCTTCTTTGGATCTCTACCTCTCTACCTTATCTCTAATTTTCTAATTATTTTTTCTCTTTCTTTTCCTTGGAGCTGAGAGTCCTTTTATAGGCTCCCTGGCTCTAGTTCCAACAGTCACGGTCAGCCATGCCTACATTGAAGTGGGGGAATCAGCTCTTGTCCCAATATTCATGGTCGGTCATGCCTCCTGTCCTTGGGGAATGAGCTGTATTTAATTAATCAAGCTACGCAAACCTTTGCCACTTTGATGGTCCATTGGTGGTTGTGAATCTTCTCCTACCACGTGTTGGCTGTGCGCTAACCTGAGAGTCCTTATGAATAATCTTTTCTTACTTTAGGGCCTAGGTAATGCATGGAGGTTCTATGCAGTTTTGAGAGGGATAGTTTTCTCCTTCCTTCTAAAATTGGGTTGGGGAGAAACATGGAGGCCCTCTACTTCCTTACTTTCACTTTGAATTTTAAATCCTCCTAGGATGCCTACCACTCCTGGGACATGTGGATGATGTTCACAATTTCAAGAGTCCCGAATCTTTTTTTTACTAAAAGTGTGCCGAACGGACACATGGGTTCCTTCTGCGTGAAAATCCATACATAGTCGATTTTCCAACCTGATTGGGTTACTTTAGTGGCGCGAGACATGTGTCTGACACTCGTGATTTCAATATTTTTGAATCTTACTGATTCACCAAAAATTTGTCAAAGGGACATGTGGATACCCTCCATTTCAAGCTCCATAATTAGACGTTTTTGAGCTCCTAAAAAAAAAAAACAAGACAAATGAAGGCCGGGGCGAAAAAAATAAAAAATGGTTGAAGATAGATCCCTATAAAAATGTAGAAAATCTTTTACATGTAATAACATTTAAAACTCTATATATCTATATATATATATATATATATATATATATATATATATATATATATATATATATATAGACACACACTTTTCTATATATATATATATATACTATATAATAATATATATAATATAATATATGCCCGTGTATACAAAAAAAAGCATGTGTAATAAGTATTCAATCTGACTTTAAGTGTTTTCGTGGCCTGCTATAATATTCGTTGTCTATATATATAAATGCAGGGTCTATGGGTTGAGGGAGAAGGCACCGTCCCCACCCCAATGCATATTAATATGGATTGGGGTGGGGGAGGCACCCCCTCCCCCAACCCACTATTAATTTAAATTCCAAAGGCTAAATGGATTGGGGTATAGTTTACAATGATGCGAACGCATAAGTTCAATTTGTTTTATATTAATTTTATTATTAATTATATATATATATATATATATATATATATATATATATGCATATATGCATATATGCATATATATATATATGTATATTATTAATTTCTATTCGTTTTGCATGCCCATCGGGTTTGTAGAGGGATAGTTAAAAAGTAGATTAAGGAAGACACTAACACCTTTTCTACTTATCTCATGCAGTTTATACGTAGAGGTGAAAAAATGGGGGGAACTCTTTCCCAAATTGAACCTAGCTGTGATCCTATGTGGAAAGAGAACATGGATCTGTGGAACTATCTACAACTAGGGGGAGTTGGAAATTTCATCGAGAAGATTCAAGGGCATGATCAAAACATTACCATACATTTTTCCACATATTGGAAAGATAGAAAGGTGCAGTATGGTGGAAAAAATGTGCAAATAATAGAGGAGATTATTACACAAGTTACGGGCCTTACTTTGAATGGAATCATATTTTTCAGTAATAGAGTGGATAAAAATGTTGAAGCTAAGAAGTTTGTTGAAGCACGAGAGGAGATTAAATTCATCACGGTGGGCATAAAGGTAAATTCCATCCCTGAGCCATTTGATGAAATTGCTAATATGATGATTAATTTTATTTCCCTTGAAGGTAGATATATCATAGTACCCACAAAAAAAATTGGTTTTTCTCAACCATTTTTGGAGGAATCTCTTTGTTTTCTTCCCGCATTATATCATAAACTCCATAGAGCATTCCATAATTGGATTTCAAAACAAAAACCCATTCTATTCCCATCCACTAGGGTTTAATTTTCCTCCTTCACAGGCATGGCCTTGCTCATCACCCTACCATACCTATTTCTCCCTTCATTATGCCCACTCTCCTTATTCCTTCTGTCATCACCACCACTATCTCTAGAAAAAGGAAAATAAGAAATGAAAATCCCTCCTTTTACAAAATGTAACCATCTACCTCTGACAGAGTTATTGTTAGTGCAAAATCATAGCACCCCCAAATGGCTCGGGTGGGTGTGAAGTGGGGCATTCGGTGTGATTGTACAACATGGGACCATCTCTCAAGATGTGGGAATTGTAAAAATTGAGATGGACCTCCAAAGAAAGTCGGTTCTTGCTTTCTAATCTAATTTCCACAAGCTACTCTAGTTTAGGCAGAACTTATTTTATCCTAATCTAACCATCCCAAGGGGACAGAGAGAGGAAGAGGGGGTGAATGAGCCTACACTAAGCAATGATACAGCAGAAAAGGAAATGGTTGAATCATAGACCCAACTGCCTAAAGTGGAGAGAGATGAGTAGAGGAGAGGTTGGATAGAATGCACCATGGACCAGAGATAGATTTCACATAGACACCACTTATAAACCCATTAAACACAGCTCCAAGGACCTATAACGAACATCATAATATGCACAGTATACCCTGCAATGATGATAGGTAGGAAGAGACAACAAAATAAGCCAAGGATGGATAGATGCATCATGAAAACATATTGTATTGCTCCAAAATGTTACACAGTACATCATTAATGGGAAAGAGGAAATACAATGCCATTACAGAGCCATGGGAGGAGGCATAGAATTTACGTTCTACCCTAAGGAAGAAAGAGAGATGGGGGGTAGAGGAGAAAACAACAGCCAACTATTTGAATATGCCCCTTTATTACAATATATAGGAAGAATAAGAGAGAGAAGAGTGAAAATTTTGAATCTTGCTTCAACCACCTCTATGATGCATTAAATCCTATTCTGAAAGCTCAACCACCATCAATCAATTCCCTTCTAAAAATTTCACAATATTTCAATTCTGATTCCCTCCGACTTCTCGACATGTTGAAGAAGGAAGAACTGCATATCGAATCGAATCAGATCTAGTAGTTGAAGAATCTAGATTCTGTATTAATGGCCTAGAAGATGTTTTCCCAATTTTTACCCACTAGAGCCTATTAAGAATGATATTTTATGTCTCTATGGTGTAGAGGGTGTCGATACATTTCCAAAAAAGTCTTCTCCCACCCAAATGTGAGTTTTAGGTCAAAAGATATGTCCATTTGAATATTTGGGTCATGGGCGCACAATATTTGAAAGAGTCTATCCATATAGGGTCCACGTGGTGGCCTCATGCTTCTTGGAGTTCAGCCCCTTCCTTATGCTCTTGAAATCATGTCAGATTGACATGTGGTAGCTTGTGTGAGCTCTTTGGGCTCCTTTGTATTTTCCTAAGTCTCTTTTCTTGGTGGGGCCAAATGTTTGACCTTGAACACGTGGCAGCTTGGCACTTGTTTGGAAACTGGCCCCAAATTTTATATTTGAAATAGTGCCATGCTAACACTTAGCACTCTCCTATGGTCTGCCTCTAGTTTGACCATCCAACCCCCGACTCTATCCCTTTTTGGACTCTGGGACACATGGAAGGCCCACACTCATTTGAAAACTCACTCAGGATTTTACCCTTAAAGGAGCGTCGTAAGACACATGGCACCTTCCACCTACACTCTATACTTAGTCCTTTTGGGCTCACCCTCCTTTTTGACCTCTGTTGACCACTTGTTACATGGAGGGCTGGCGTAATTTTGAGTCTCCACCTTGGGCTCCCATCTTGGAATTGCGCCAAGCTGACACTTGGCACCTTCCATTGAGTCGAAGACTTTTCAATGACCGTTGCAGCTTTTGGGGCTCTGTACATGTGGAGGCTTGGCGCTTGTTTGTTCCTGCCCATTTAGATTTAAATTTTGGAGGTGCGTCATTTGGAAACTTGGTAACTTCCGTTGTCTCCTCCATACTTAGTCGATTTCGAGGCTTGTTCTGGGTCATTTGTAGAGCCCGAAGACTTTGAGCCTTCGTTGTTTCTTCTCCTCTGAGCCTCTGATTCTTTGACACTGCTCAGCCTCCTTCCCTGACCCTACTATTCCATTTTAGATCTTTCCTGCAACATGTTTGCTGGATTTCAAGGTGATTTCTCTAGTTTCTTCTCTGCAGAGTCATGTCTGACCAATTTTACCCAGGGGGTAAAATATGGATAACAGTTCTCAAGAGCAATAAGGACATGGAGATTTCCAAAAACTCTATTGCACATCAGTGCTATAAGAAATGACAACACTTCTTAACAGGAGAAGGAGAATCTTCTTCACAGGATAGAAACCATAGAAAAAGAATTGGAGGGTAAAAAGGACGTGCATCAGCTGAATAAACAAAGGGGGAAAATAAAAATGAATGAGGATGCTGACTTTAGTGAAGAACAAGTAAATGAAATTTATAAGAAATTTAACTCTCTGGATAATAGACTAGGGAATTCTAAGGACAGACATGATCATAACTGCTCATTTTTCAGGGTTATCAGTGATTTTTTTGAACAACGGGTTAGAAACATTAGCATGCTTAGTGGAATGTCAGAAGCTATTTGGGGTACTGATGCAGAAAAGGAACATATATTTCCCATCTGGATTCCAAAGACCCTACGCATGTCACTACTCTAGCGTTATTTACCTTATTGCAGACTTTTAAATCAAGAATCAAATGGACTTTTAAGAAATTAACTACTTCAAAGCAATCTTGATGTTGTTTGGATGCTGCTTTGATGTTGTTTTGTTTTTGATTTCCTACTAATTTTTTGTATTTCTATCGTTATAATGTTTTCACTCGGTAGTTCCTTTTTGACTACTGCTGGAATTCTTGTAATATCTAGATTTTGATCCACTTTTTCTACTTCCTCCTATGTATCTAGCTTTTGAGCATTTTTTACTAGAGGGTATAGTCCCTTCAAAACTATTTACCAATCATAAAATATATACATATATACCAATAATGTATATGTATATTTATCATGGGTTTTTATATATATATATTATATATATAGTATTTTTATGATACATATTCGTAATAGTTAAAATTTTCCCTAAGTGAGTAATTTTAATTGGTGTAATTATAAGATTTGCATATATGGTGTGTAGAACTAATGTAACCAAAACCGTATATATTTTTTTGTTTTATTGCTCCACTTTTATACAATATATCATTTCAATTTCCTTTATAAAATAACTAAAAGGCACATATAAAGTTGAGATAATTTATTTCCTATTTATATATATGGAATGATTGAAACACTTTTCCTTTTCAATAAAGTAAAATTTGATTTTAAAATTAACTCAAGAATTCAATTTTTAATCTTTAGATTTAAGTTTCCAACAATACAAATAAAATGAACATATCCTTTACATAATACAACACCAAACTCTCAAAATCAATATCCAAAATGCAAATTTTAAATAATTTCAACAATTCAATGAGATTGTTCTTACAAGAAAATGAGAAGGTTTCTCCTTTTCTTTTCTTCTAATAAAATAATATGTTTACAAATTAGGAATTGCAACAAATGACAATATTGTTTCTTCTCAATGATCAAAGTTCTCTTTCCTTATAATAAAATAGTCCCTCTTTACAATAATTTAGAAAGAACCATTTACAAGATACTGACATTCACTTTACAACAAAGGGGAATATTACAAGATTGAACTTTTGGCTCCAATATAGCATACTCCTTCAAAACTTCATTTTACTCTCTTATACTTCTTCAAATTCTTCAATCATGGATCAAAATACAAATAAAAGGGGTATAGGTGACACTCTCTACCCAAACTCTAATCTAATAAGAGGATAATTCATCCCCTTATAGGCCCTTGAGCCCCAAACAAAGAACAATAAGGGGTATTATGTAACATTTGGAATTTTTCACAAAAGGTTTCCACAACATGCATTTTACAAAATAACACATTCAAAAATACACTCAACAATATACTCAAACAATATTACAACCTTCCCAACAAGCTCAAAGGCTTAACAACAACAAGTAAATAAGGAGAAATGAAATATGGGTACCACCTCATTTTATCTCCCAATTGATGTAGGAGTTCCACCTAAAATCCTCCATGTGCACGACTCAAAACATAAGCAAATCCTTATTTCTACAGAATGTAAAATATATCCATGTTATCCTTTTCATTCCCCATAGGTGGAAATAAAACTCACATCCCCTCCACAATTCATGCCTCAAATATTCCTTTTCCCTCCCGATTGGTCCAAAAAATCCATCTCCCACACCCAACTTAAGGCAAGCTACCCATCCACAATAAAACATATCATAAACACTCATACAATACTAAAACAAGCACAATTTATACATCAAAATACATTAATATAAAAATTATAATAAGAGGAGAGCCTACATCTCCATAAAAATTCCAATTTATTTACTCAACAAGCTTTTAATCCTTCACAGCAAACTCAATCCAAGATGCAAGTCCAAAATAAACTCCAAGTATGAAAACCAACACCAAATTTTAAAATGCAAGAGAAGCAAATAAGGAAAGTAACCAAAAATCCATGAAAATCATCCAATAAGTAGAAAAGAGATGTGAGAATGATGAGGTGGCTCCATGTAGGGTGCTACTTCATCATAGATCTATTCCAATACAAAAGTAAAAACCAAACCCAAATCAATTAAATGCATGTGTAAGACTTATGACATGTCCACATGACACTCCAGCTTGCACACCATTCTTATCAAGGAGAAACTTAAATGTGGTAAGTAAAGAAGTATAAATATTTTCCCTTTTTACACTCAATAATAAATCAAAATGGTTAAATTATGCCCCATACTTCATAAGCAGGGTTGGTAGAATAGTTTGAGATGTGAAGGATAAGGTTAATTTTTCCCTCAAGTATCGAAAAGTGGAGAATAGTTTGAGATGTGATGGATAAGGTTAACTTGTCCCTAAATTCAAATTCGAGGTGTGATATTTTCCACCTGATTTTGTATGATTAGCATCGTACTTCATTATTAATATATGGTTATGTTTTTCAATCAAAAAAAATTGGGAAGGATGGTGGAGTAGATACCACCTAAATGCATTTAATTCAATTCACATCATGTACCAGAACAAGGACTATCTACCCAATTTATTTCCCACATGTCATATCTTCCCTTTTCGTTTGATTTTAAGATAAATTTGTTAATTAAGATACATTAGCAAGTGTTAATAAAGTAACAATATTTCCCCCAAAATTAAACACAAACACAACAAATTAAAATAAATAAAATTAGAGAAATGGGTTCAACAAAGAAATGCTTTGCTCAAAAAAATTCAAATGCTAGCCTGAAGCTTGAATGTGATGGTAGGGTGTTCGGAAACAATTCCCTATCAGCTAATGACCTCTCAGTTGGTGGGGATAGCTTGACTCTGTCGATGTGGTGCCTTTGGAGGCAGATTCTTTGAAAATGGTTTCCCTTGTTTTATCTTCTTTGACTCCACTTGGATCTATTATCCTTTGTTTTGGTAGGAAAAGGGGTGGAGTGCCTAATTTTGGGTTTTTAGGGAGGATCCATAGCTTTCAGTTTAGTTTCATCCTTAATGGATTTAGGAATCTCGGATCTAGTGACCTAGTCTGTAAGGGAAAGGATGTGAAAACCCAGTTTTCCATTGAAGAAGACCTTGGCACCGGTAATAGTTCCCAGATCTTTGAGGATCCTTTAGAGGTTTTAACCAAGAAAGATGAAAAAAAAATTCTTAGAATCCTTATTTTTGAATATTTAGAATGGAGACATAGTGCCCCTATTCAGGTCTCGAGAGCTCCCATTCGTAGAATTTTGGCTATATACAAAGTGATTCCTTCTACTAGTTATGAGCATAAGCAAACCCATATTTATCCAAGTTAGATGAATAATAAATCCCATGTATAGAATTCAATCAAGGATGTTATAAGGGGTGTTGGTAGTATGAACATATAAATTCCATATGTCAAGCGTAATAATCCTATGGCCCATGCTAAATGTACTCCAACTATGAGTTTCAAGGATGATGTGGTCAAATCTAAAGCTTCTTTCAAGAGGAATGGTCTGATATGTAGATTTAACAATTTCTTCCTAGGTATGCTTGAGCTCTATGCTTGGGTTTCGAGTCACTGGGGCACTTGAATGAAAGGTAGGATGAATACTTTTCCTATTGCACATGGATTTTTCATTATATCATTTGCTAATGCTTTATATAGGGATTTAATTTTTGGGAAAGTTTCATAATTTGATTCCCATCTGCATTTGATGAAACCCTAGTTTCCTTTGTTTAATCCTATTTCTAACACTTTCCATGTTGAACCAATATGGATTCATTTTCCATACTTCCCCTTCTATTTTGGTCAAAGAGTTTCTTAACTGTTATTAGAAATTCTTTAGGTAAATGCATAACCATAAATCCAAAAACTAATGATATGGAGCACATAATGTTTTCTCAAATCTTGGTTAACTTGGATACTTATGTTGATTTTCTTGCCTCTATTGATCAAAAATTGAAAAATAGAACGTGGACGAAAAATTTTGTTTATGAAGGGTTTCCCTTTAGATGTTGAATATGATTTTCTCTCGGTCATTTATCATCAAATTGTCTCATGGTTTGAAAACATGCCAAAGGAAGAATCTCTTGGTGGAAAAATTCCAATCCTAGTCACCTAGTAGTGAATGATGTTGTGTCAGAATCAATATCAGATGAACATAAAGAGGAAGAATTGTAATAGGATAATAGGTATGATTTAGAAGCCTTCTCAGGATCGTAGGACCTTATGGATCACATTGAAGTACTAATTCCAATCCATAACAATGAAAATGTAACTCCAAATACAGAAGGGGATTGTAAAGTATTCTATAAAAAAATAAAGGACTATCTACCCCATCAAGATGTAGCTTAGATCCAAAAGGAAGGGGATGAATGGCTAAGATAGTCACAGGTTTTATTGTTGTTGTTTAGTTTCACCCTTTCCACTAGAAGAGGCTTATCTTTCTTGATCATCAATGTCTTATTTTTTATCCATTTTTGTAATGGTTTGGGTCCTCGTAACTAAATTTTATTGTAAATAAAATAAATAAACAAAATTAAAAGAAAGGAAACACATTACACCATTAGCCATATAAAAGAGGTTACCCCCTATTGGAACCTCCTAACAAATCATACAACAACATATCATAACATTATACACAAGTTGTCAAATTTTACTATGTTACACAACACCTGACATCCTTTAATGGTTGGTATTTTATCCCCTTGCTATTTATTTAATAAAATGTCCTTGCAACACAAAAAATACCTCTCTAGCCTTATGGTCACATCAACAACATCGAGAATAATATACATATATAAATAAATAATCTTCATCCAAAATTAGCAATTATATCATCTATCATCATATCAATTAATTCAATTTTAAAATCCATAAAATCATTATTCTACTCAAAACATCCAACATAGGAAATACATCCAAAATATGACATGTTAGTATAAAATCATAATACTACAAATCAACATATATAAATGTCTATCAGTGTCATCTAGTGCATCATAATCAAAATGTAAATAATGACATGTCAATAATCTATATGTCTACTAATCAAGATATAATAATCAAAATGTCTAAGCATAAATCCAACAATAATAACATCATAATGAAATAGTGTCGAAGAAGAGTGGGCACTACATCCCCTCTCCTTAGACTCAAATTCCTCCTGTAAGTCACCGAAATAGGTGTGAAAACTAGTCCCATAACAAAGTAGTATCCTCCCATGTGGCTACAGTCTCATCATACCTATTGGACTCACACCTGATCAATCTCGTAGCATCAAAGGCCTAGCATCCTTTGCTCTATGATGTGCATGGGATTAAGAGCCACCTACCCCTACTCTTGTACTTGTAATGTGATACAACCCAATACATGAGAGGGATCTAGAATCTATCTCCTAAGATAAAAAACATGAAATACATCGTGGATACAAGATAAGCTCGGTGGAAAGGCTATCCAATAAGATAAGAGAATGATCCACTCTAATATCTCAAATGGACCCACGAATATAGGATCTATCTTACAACCTTTCCATAGAAAATAGGACTCTTATGAGGTATGACACAAAAAACACCTTTGTTCCTAGCTCATAATTACAGTCAACTCTCCTCTAATTTGTATCATTCTTCTATTTATCATGTGCCTTCTGTAGTCTTTGTCTGATCAAAACAACATGTTTCTCCATGTCCTATAACAAAGTTGGTTTTGATGAAAAATCACAGCACCCCTGAATGGCCTGATTATGAAATGGTTAAAATGGGGCATTCGGTGTGATTGCATAACATTGGATCATCTCTCAAGCTGTGGGACTTGCAAACCTGAGATGATCCTCCAGAGAAAGCTAGTTCTTGTTCCTAAACTACCTACCACAAGCTACTCTAATGCATGCAAAAACTAAACTATCCTAATCTAACCATTCCAAGGAACTAGAGAGAAAGAGAGAGTGAAAGAAAGCCTACACTAAAGTGGTGATACACCAGAGAAGGAAAGGGGTGAGATGCTCTATTGAGGGAGGATGAAACAGGGGAGAAAGGAAGATGGGAAGGTCAGACAGAAGTGACACAAACCCAGATCCAAATCCACCATTAAAACTCCATGAAACACAACATCATGTACCTGTAGATGTGAAATACATGCACAGGGAACAAATTTGAAAGGGAGAGGCATGAGGAAACAACAAAACAATGCAAAGGGTTGAAGAAACACCAAAAAAACACATTTTTGTTGCTCTAAAAGGTGCACAGACCATTACATTCTTGCTTAGAGGCACAAATCCACTTGCCAGGTGTAGGAGAAGCTTTTTACTCAAATGGAGTTGGGAAACAAATTTGAAAGAGTTTCCCTATGCCCAGAATGTCTCCCCTTTCTCAAATAAGAAGTTTTACAATATATAGAATGAAAATCAGAGAGAGGGAAAGAGAGAAATTGAATTTTGCACCCACCAACTGAAAAATTCATTAAAATTGATCCCAAAAGTCAAGGGCGCCTGAAAAAATCTATTTCCCAATGCATTGAAGCTTGCTGGAGAAGAAATGGGTGCCATACTACATTAAATTTTAGTGGTTGGGACTAGTTCTACGTTTTTCCCAAGTTGAGCACATTTTCTCATTTTTTGCCCCCCATACTTCACCAAAATTCAAAATTGATGATTCCATAGCATAGAGGAGGTCGAGATCTTTCCAAAAAGTCCAAATTTGTCAAAAACCAACCTCTGGATTGAAAGATATGATCATTTGAAAATTTTTAACAAATTTGTACAAAAATGGCAAAAAACCAGTTTTGCAAAACGGATCCGTGGGCCCAAAATTCATTTTGGCATTTTTTCCACAAAAATAAAAATTACAAAAAACCTCCTGCAACCCCGCATGCCCGAAATTACTTTGGTAAAAATGTCTCCACGAGCCCAAAATTGAAATTGCGCCATTTGCAAAAGTTGGAAAATTTCCAAAAAAATTCCCCCGACGGCCCTCTTCCCCGTAGCTGACAAGGGCTTAACACATGGCATCTTTGGGTGTTAGTGGAGGTATGGCTCACTTTTATACTTTATGCCTTTTAAAACAAAATCCAAATTTTCCAAGTTCCCTCTGACGATTCGCTTTGACTTGAAACATGGCCATGTGTCCCTTTTGCGGGCCTTAGGCATTTTCTTTTATTTCCCCTTACGGGCTCGTAGACCTGCAATCACAATTTGTACCTTTTACAAAAGGTACCAAGTGTAAAAATCTTTCCTACCACCCTGCTGGTCCATCATTTTCCCATGGCAAAAATTCTTCCCCAGGCCCGTAGGCCCGCTTTTGGCAAAAAATCCCTCCAAGGCCCATCGGCCCATAACTTGCAAAATATGAGGAGTTAGGAGGACTTCTTTATATTTTTGGAAAGGGGAAGAAATTTCCTATCAGATGGAAATGTTTTCAAGGGACCTTAAGTGCTTGAAATTTTTAAAAAAATCAGATTGAAGCACAAGGAAGGGGAAAATAATGTTAGTGGACCAAAAATAAGTGTGAGATTATTTTGGTCAACAACTGGCCCAAGAGATATTTTTTCCTTCAATCTATTCCAACTTAGTGGTTTCTTGCACACCCTTACATATAGTGCCTTAAATGGATCCATACTAATAGAAATATGAAAAATGTTATTTTATGTGAACTCAGCCAAGTATAAATACTCCTCCCAACGTGAGTGATGATCCATGATGTACATCTGAAGCATGTCCTCCAAAATCTGATTCACCCACTCAGTCTTTCCATTTGTCTCAGGGTGATAGGATATACTGGAGTTGATATTTGTCCTAAGAGCATGGTGCATGGTAGTCTAAAAATGAGAGGTGTATAAGGGATCACGGTCATAAATATGTATATAAATTATTTAGCTAAGCAAAGAGAAATAGAACTAAAACTTAGTAGTCCTAAAAAAAGGCTAAACTAAATCAATATACCATCATGCTTAGAGCTTAAACAAGACTAATGTATAAACATATTTGCATTAGAACATGAATAAACATTAAAACTAACATGCTAATATATTAATCTCTATCTCTATTGAATTCTAATAAAATGAAATGAACCTATTTAGATCCTTAGCAATCAAAGGGGTTGATTATATGCTTGAATCTAAAGATTTTAAGAATGGAGTCTTCTCAATCCATGGCTACAAGACCATTTGACATATCTCCATATGACTTCAAACTTGGAAGAATGAATAAAAGAAATTAAAATAGCTAGCTCCTTCAATGAAGAATGTTCCAAGATGATAAAATTGCTATCGCTTAGGCTCTATGCTCATTTAGGTGTAAAAGGTGTAGGTGTGGAGAAGGGTTCCTTTTATAACCCATTGGGTAAAAGAAGCCTTGCATCCCTTTACATGTGGGATAATAGCAAGGTTGAGTTAGTTGGGAGATGACTATGGTTGAAAGGGGGTTGAGTCAACCTTAAGAAATTTTATTTTGTCCTTTAGTGACTCATGGGGTTTAAGGGGATTTATTAATTAACGAAAGTGATTAATTAGTAGGTGAGAAAGCTTATAAAATATTTTTAGAAAAATAATTAGTATGATTCTAGGGGATAAGAAGGTTTTAATTAAATAAATGATGATTTATTGCTCTAGTAGAAGAGGAAACTTAATTAATTAAGAATAAATAATTAATTCAGGTATAAAGGGGTTTAATTAATAGAAGTTCTTTAATTATCATCTTTGTTAGATAAAAGGGTCAATTAACTAGTGTAATGTAGTTATTTAGCAAAAATAGAAGAGAAAACGTGCCAAATTGACGATATGTGATCAATTTGTGGGAAAGGATATAATTAGTGCAATTTAAGTATTTAAATTGCTTGAGATAAATTATCGGTGTCTACATTTTCCCCTCTTTGGGGTGGTGTAAGTGACATCACTTTAAAGTTAGTAGACAGGTAAAATTTTTGAAGGGGTAGAAGAAACATTAATAGAAGTGAGAGATACCCCCTTTATTTTGAATGGGGTGATGAAATAAAGTGATCAATGATCAAAAAAGATAAGAGAAATGGAAAGAAACTGAGGGAGAAGATTCTCTAAGTGGAGAAGAATACTAGGTAGGGGCGTTATGCCCCCCAAAAAAGGGGAAGAATGATGTCAATAGGAGAATGATATAGAATAAATATGGAGAAGGAGAGAGAAGAACAACCCTTCATCCCTTACATTTAAACAACTATATTATCATCATATAGCCAAAGATCTACATCATCAGTCCTTATTAAAGATATAAGCATACGCAAAAAATAGAATTACATGAAAATATATACTACAAATAATTGTCCATTTATGAAAACCAAAGTGTTGGCACGCAAGCAATTTCGTACTTGATCTTGTTGAAGATTTCTTTTCCTCCCAAAAATTTAGGGATAAAACACCTAACAAAATTGATCTTTCTAAGGAAGGACTATAGGGCCTTTTTATGTGCCAACAGGGAAAGAGATAGAATGGCTGAGATGCACTCTGGATCAATTGTGATTCCATCCTTTGAAACAATGTGGCCCACAATCTTTCCTTGTGCTACTGCAAAATTACACTTCTTGGGGTTAAGAGTTACAAAATTCTCTGCATTTCTCAAATACTTTCTCCAGGTGTGCCATATGATTTGTGCTCTACTTTGAGAAGAATGTTATGTCATCAAGGTAAACCAAGATGAACTCATTGATATCCTTTGAAGGCAATATCCATAGCGCACTGAAATGTGGCACCCGCATTTGACAGACCAAAGGGCATTTTATGATATGCATATGTTTTCAACTTGGTTGTAAATGCCATTTTTAATTGATCCTCTTCCTTGATGAGGATTTGGTTGAAACTTGAATACCCATCTAGCATGGAGAATCTTTACGTGCCAACCACAGTTTGCAAAATATGCTCCATTGAAGGCAAAGGATAATGATCCTTTAGAGATGCTTTACTCAAATCTCTGAAATCAACACAAAGTCTGATTTCACCATTCTTCTTGTGTACTGGACCTAGATTTGTGACCCAGGTAGAGTATTTGATTGGAAAAATAATTTTTGCCTCAATGAGTTTGGATAATTCCTTTCTCATGAGGGGCTCTATCTTTGGATTGACTAGCCACTACTTTTTTCTGACAGGCTTGATACCAGGATCAAGGTCAATGGAGTGTTGAGAAACACTTGGATCAAAACCTTTTAGGTCTTCATATTCCCATGAGAATATATCATTGTAATTTTGACAGAGAGAAACGAAGACCTACTTTTCATCATGCGCATAAGTCCTACTGAGCAACAACTCTTTCCCATGCACACTAGTGATAGAGGAGCAATCTTCTTGTGTGGCATACATGTACCTTTCTTCACCCTTGAACTCATCATCAGGGATAAAAATTTTCTCTAAGGTGACCAGCCCTTAAAGAAAATTATTTGTCTTCAGTTGTATCATTTGGTCACCATAGTTGTCATGCAAGTCAGATTGCATACTTGATGAAAATTCATCTTCATTCTAGATAAACTAGACGATCCATGTATCACTGTCAAACACTTTCCAATTGGTGTTGTTATCTAGAATGGATGTCATGATCACCATTTTGATGTGTTGAATGTTTCCTCTGATAAATTCCTTAGCAGGAGAGAACTTTGAATCTAGTGCAGCCATCTAGTTAGCTTCCTTGTTCATTCTGTGTGGCACCACCTGTAGATTAAGAGCATCAAATCTCTCAAGGAGGTCCCAAACTCTATATTTATAATCTTTAAGAAGATTAATATTTATCTAGAACTTGTTGGTAACCTGGTGGCTGATCAATTTTGTGTCCCTAAATATCTGCGGTGCCTTAATTTTCTTCTTCTCAGAAATGAGTAATCCATGCACCAGTGCTTCATACTCTGCCATATTGTTATAGCATGCAAACTGCAACCTGTGCGTGAAGAATAATTTCTCATCCTTGGGGAAATGAGAACCACTCCTACTCCTGCATCATTTCTTCTTCTAGATCCATCAAAGTACAAATTCCATAGACCAGGTTGAAGTTTTTCTTTCTTGAGTGCGCTTGGAAACATATCATCTTCTTCTAGAATGAAATAAGTACCAAGCCCAGTTTCATAAGCTTCCATTTCTTCATCATAGGGATCAAATTTATGGTATCTTTCCACCCATTCATCAAGCACTAGGTCAGGAACAAAGGGTGGAAGACACTGCTCTTCAGGAACTAAATCTCTTTCTTCTTGGGTTAAACAATTGGCTTAGAGAGGGGATGGGTCATATGACTCTACATGATAGGAAAATATAGGCTCAGCTTGTATGGTAAACCAGGTACCATACATTGTCTTGAATAACATATGATACCAATCAGAAGATAAGTAACTGTTGGTTTTCTCAAACATGTACCCGCGTCTTAGATCTCGAATGGGCTAAGGTGTTAGAGACCACAATAGAACTATCCCCAAGTTGTGGGACCTTGCACACTTGGGATGGATCTCTAGAGAAGGTTGGTTTCTCTATCCATTTCTACTACTACTGATACTCCTAGTGCTGAAAGGGGAAACTAAGATAAGAATGCCAAGGGACCAGGGAAAGAAGGATAACATGAAGTAAACTACACTAAAAGGTGATAGCACAAGAAAAGAGGGATGATCACTATCTATTCTGAGTGAGAATGATAGGGAATGTGTGAAACGAGGCTAGGCATGAGTAGCACAACAAAATACACATCCACTAGATCATTCTCATGGAACACAACCAAATATGGAATTGCGAGGGGACTTGAAAGTAGCACAATAATACACAATGCAAAGAGAAAAGGCAAGAAGAAGGAATGCAAACACGTTAGGATAGAGAATAGTCACAAAATGATGCTTCTATTACTTCCAAAAATGCACAAAACTGTTACAATGGTGAAGGAGGCTGATATCCACATGCAAGAGCCAAACATAGAGGTATGTAACTCAAAATATAGAAAATATAGAGTCCTTAGCAAAATGCTTAAGGATCCAGAGTGTCCAAGATAACAAATGAGCCTTGCTCTTACATTTATAGATGAATGGATGGAGGAAGAAGGAGGATAAGGAGGGAAAATCCAATTTAAATACTCAACACCAACAAGAAGCAATGAATTCCTACAAATCTATCAAATTCACTTCTCATGTCTGTTTGGCTTGTAGGATAAGGAAAGGGGTGAGATATGAATCAAATCGGGTGGTTGGAGCAATCAGATCCTACTCATTAATGCATAAGAGACGTTTTCCCATTTCTCACCTACCCAATCCACCTAAAATTTGAATTTGAGTGATCTGGCACTGTAACCTGATGTCATTAACTATTTGACAAGTTTTCTGCCACGTGTCACACCTTAGCTTAGTAGCAAGGATTCGATGTGATGTTGGTGGGATTTCAGGTAGTTTGCATGTGAAAACATTCAATTTTTGATTAGTCCACATGGTGGCCAAATGCAAAAGAAGGCATGACAAATGTCAAAGAAATTTGTTGCAAGGAAAAAGAAAGCAGATGGCACCTTTGAAGTAGTGTGTGTGGGACAAAAAAAGCATGAATGACCTACACAGAGAAATGTATGGAAGAGGCACAATTGTTAACAAAATAATGTGTGACAGCAAGGAAGAGGGTACGTGATGGATGTGGGGAGATTAGCAAATGGTGAGAAGAAGAAGTCCAATGGTAAAGGCGTGTGAACTATTGCATAGATAATGGGTTTGAAGGAATGTGAATGTGTAGAAATTGCATGAGTTAAAATGGAAAAAAATAGGAAGAAGGAAGAAGGAAAGACGTGAAGCAGAGAAGGGAAGGAGCGTACAAGGGGCACGCAAGGAACAAGAGACCAAGAAAATGTGCCAAAGAACAATTGAAGTGCTTGCAACCAACAATATAGAACCTTAGAGCTAGAATGTGTATGTAAGTTATCCATATAACTAGGAGAGTTATTTGGATAACATTTTGGAAAATTTTGGGGCCATCTACCTGCTAGATGAAGAGAGATCAGTAGCTTGAAGCATCCATTGGGCATGTAGTCAATGGCATATGAATGCTTGATCTGTAACTTTGAAGAAATAACCCTTGAGTCATTTGAAGCATTTCTGAACTCTGTTTTAATTCTATAGACTTATGGAAGATTACTTTGCATTTCTAGAAGAAACAAAAGAGAACACGTAAGAAGAACATAGAGAAGAAAGAACTATGTACAAAAAACAATATGTGCCCAATGCACTTGGAGTAATTAAAACTACTATAATATATACAAAATGTTGTAGCAAGATTAATGGAAGGGTTTGAGATAGATCTCATTTATTGGGATTTATAGTGTGCCTCCATCAAGATGAGATAACTCAAAAGACTTATCCTCTTTGTAAGAACTGATGATATATGGGCCACTCCAAAGTGCATCAAATTTTGAATGGCGCCCTAGTTTGGATCTTTCAGCATACCATTTTAAACCAAGTCCCCAAATTTGAAATATTGAGGACTAACCTTTTTGTCAAACCATTTCTTTGTTGATTGTTGATGTTGTTCTACCTTGATCATGATAAAATTCCTTAATTCTTCAAGTTCAACCAGTTCTACCATTTTGATTTCTCTTTGGTCTGCACCTTCAAATTCGATCACTTAGGAAAGTGACAATGAATTCAACTCAAGTATAAGAGGAATTTTAGCCTCCTTGCCATAGAAAAACTTATAAAGCAAAGTTCCTATTTCCTTTTTCATTGTGATTTTGTCTTCCTAGAGCACACACGAGACCTTTATATGCCATTTTCTTTGGTTAATGTTCATTGTCCTCTTCATGCTTCATATCAGGTTCTTATTTGTTGACTTTGCCAAGCCATTACCTTGAGGTAATATGTATGTTTTCAAATATACACCAAGACTAAGAGCCCAATCAAGTGATTTTAGTACCAAGGAATTCCTTTGCATTATCAAAGATAATGGTTTGAGGAATGCCAAACCTTGTTACAATGCCCTTCATAAAGTCAAGGATGACTAACTCAGTTGATTCATTGAGCGCAACAACTTTTGTCCATCTAGTGAAGTAATCTGTAGCTGTCAGTACCCATTTATGTCTAGCATTTTAAGGCAGGTTGATCATGCCTATGAAGTCAAGACACCATTGCGTAAAAGGCTGATTTGCTTGGATTGGTCAGAGGGGAAGCGTTGCCAATTTTTTTTTTCCTGCAAAGAAAGCAAATTATTTTCACTTTGTGACACACTTGTGTGTGTCTACAAATAGGGTAGGAAAAAAGATCCTGCCATAATGATCTTCATCGCTATAGTTTTGGTAGAGAAGTGTCCAATAGATAATCCATCATGAAATTGTGCCAACAATTTTTCAATTTGCAGATCATTAATGCACCTTAACAACATGCCATCAAGATTCTTTTTGAAGAGAAGACCATTAATTAGAACATATGGGATAGATTGCAACCTGAGATGTATTCTATTTGCTTTGTTTAGGCTAGAAGGGTATGTGCCCTTAGAAAGGAATGTGATCATGTTATTTTTCTAGTTGTGCACTCTAGGTGATTCATTCTATTCAAGATCTGCACGTGGGATATATTCATCTTGAAATAATGAAGTCTCAGGTTCATCCTGTGCGTATCCTTAGTAAGATATTTCCATATCACACTAACTCAGATTTGTGGATTTTATAGTCACATCATATTTCATGATCTTGGTTATCAACCTTGCTCTTTTCTCATTGATTTTTACTCCCATGATGAAGTTTCTCACACCAGAGTGCGAGACTAACACCTTGATATGATTTGTGGCGAGCATACTTTTAAACTTCTTAAGCACACACATGATGGCAAAACTTGTTTCTCCATATGAATATATTTTAACCCATAATTATTCAGTGTTTGACTAAAGAAAGCCACTAGATAATCTAGACCTTGTTCATTGTCCTACGTCACGACAACAAAAACACTCACATCATCTCCTTAAGCATAAAGGATGAAATCCTTTGAATAGTCTTGGATGATGAGCATTAACACGCAAGAAATTTCTTACTTGATCTTTTCAAAGCTCTCTTTTCCTTCTGCTGTCCACCTGAAGGATGAGTCCTTCTTGAGCATGAGGGTGATAGGCCAGACCAATCTTGTGAAGTTAGGGATGAAGCGCCTAACAAATTTGATTTTTCCTAGGAAGGACTATAAGGATTTCTTGTGCACTGGTAGGGAAATATATAGGATGGCTGAAGCATGCTCAAAATCAATTGTGATGACATTATTTGAGAGTACATGGCCTATAAGATTTCCTTGCACCACTATGCAAAATTACACTTCTTGGGGTTAATAGAAACCCCAAAATTTCTACATCTCTTAAAGAATTTTTCCAGGTGTGCCATATGATCTACGATCTGATTTGAGAGGATAATTATATCATCTAGGAAAACTAGGATGAATTCATTTATGTATCCTTTGAAGGTAATATCCATGACACGTTGAAATGTTGCACCTACATTTAACAAACCAAAGGACATCTTCTGATATGCATGCCCCCCATTTGGTTGTGAACGTCATTTTGAATTGATCCTCCTCCTTGAACATGATCTGATTGAAGGCAGGATACTAATCTAGCATATAAAATTTGTACACACCAGCCAAAATCTACAAAATTTGTTCCATAGAAGGCAAAGGATAATGATACTTCAAAGATGCCTTATTTAATTTATGAAATCAACACGAGTCTGATTTCTCCATTCTAGTACATTAGAACAAGATTCATGACCCAAGTAGAATACTTGATCAAATATATTATCTTTGCCTCAATGAGTTTAGAAAATTATTTCCTCATGAGGGATTCTATCATTGGATTGAATAGCATTTTATTTTGTATGATGGGCTTGATACTAGGATTAAGGTCAATGGATTTTTGAGCAACACTTGGATCAAATCCTTTTAGTTATTCATGTTTCGCACAGAATGTTTCCGTTCCAGGAATAGAGTTGCTTCTATGCTTTCATTCTTTTGAGAAACAGATAAGGGTTAGGGCTAGGAGGAATACCTGTTGAATGTTAAGAGGGTGTGCACGTACCGTAGAGAGAGATCAGATCGATTGTGAAGAACTCCTTTTTGTCTGGGAAGGACTACCTGCAAGTAAGAATACAAGACCACCAGATTTTAGTTAGACAATAAATGAGGGAACTGCCTTGGGCCCAGGAAATATTAGACTTCCTTTCGAAGGTGGTCAGTTCCCCTTTCAATACAAATTAACACTAATGATAATAAAGAAGCTATTGCGAAATCACAATTTAGGTACCTCGTTACAAAACAATAGAGACTAAACTACCAATAATAAAACGTCACGTTGTTTGTTTGGTCAATGGTCGTTGATACGTTCAGCTCAAGTTACAGGGATAAACCAGATTGGATCTGAGGTTGTTAGGAGACAAATAGGTGAGAGGAAGGTTTTGGGTATAAGTCACAGTGACCGATGTCGGTCACTGGATAACCGACCGCGGTTTAGAGAACCACTGCCGGTAGAGGATAACCGACACCGGTGGGGTCAGTAATCCAGGTGCTTCTGGATGGAGGTTAATGGTAGGGTGATTGTGGGGTTTTTAAGATTGGTGGATGGATGAGGGAAATAGTGAGATGACGGGGAAGACTCAGAGTGTGATAAAACTGTCTTCTGAGCAATACAAGGATGTATGGATGAAGGTTAAGTGCAGGGTGCTGACAGGTGGTAGATCTAGGAGTGAGCTTATAATTACTATCAATCAAAAGACTCAGGAAAATGGTGTTTAGAAACATACAAGACACTACTTACTCGTTCTTGATGAAGATTCAGGTCCAAGGAATGTGGTAGTGACAGTAAGACTCAGTTGGGATGATCTGGTATTGGAAAATGAGCTGATAAAGCTATCCTCAATCTTTTCCAATGCTTGAAAGGGGGTGGTAGCAATCCAGTGGCTCAGTTGCAGTCTTTGGCTCGATGCTCTTCTCTTTTCTTCACTTGTCTCTACTCTGCCAAGTGAATTTCCTGATCCTTCAAATGAATTCTGATGCTTTGTTTTTGGTTGGGGGAGGTCATTTACAGGGAACCGATGGTGGTTACGTAACCGATGGCGGTCGAGTAGGAACCAATGTCGGTTAAGTCAAAGTGGGCTATTTTTAGTAAAATAGCCAACTTTCCCTCCTTTTCTCCCGAGAGATTAGTTGTGGGCTTGGTCAAGTCATTATTAGGTTGGTTTTGGTGCAGGTGAGGGGTAATTAGTCATGGGTGTGGATGTAGACCAAGTTATAGGTCTTAATTAGGTTAGTTTAGGGTTAGGGCTAGGTCATGATGAGGTGGCGAAATGAGGTGGCAGGTTTGGAGATGTGGATTTATTAATTATAAGGTAATTAATAAATAATTGTGTAAGGTTTAGGTGGTGAGGTTAGGTTGTGAAATGAGATGCGGGGCACAGGTTGTCATAAGACACAAATTTGGTGTCTACATTAGCCCCTTGTTGTCATGTAGCTTGTCTTGTAAAGATGCACTGACAATAATAAGAAGTGGTTACTCCCGTTAAGGGTATAGGTAATCCCCCTCAAATCTATCACAGATTGAGGTGACGTGAAATCAGGGATAGGGTTGATAAAGGGTGAATGGTGTGGAGATGATGGGAAGATGGTGGGGTAATTTCAAGGAAGCAGACGCATGTTGAAATGCAGTAGTGCGACCAGGGTACATGATTTGAAGAGCAAACAAGTAATTCAAAGGCAAAGGTCGATAGTTTATCCAAACAAGGGTGATATAATCCTGGTATCCAAGGCATAGGAAGTAGCTCCAGGGGATATAACGGGTAAGGTACAGGAATGTTTAGGCATGTTTGGTAGTACCAAATGGTTGGTTTGGTTGAGATAAACATCACGGTCTTGGTCTAGGAAAAGTTGGTCGACTGATCAAGTCAAGTGCCGTAATCATGCTAAAACACAAACAGGTGAGCTCGATTAAACAAAAGGCTACATGATGGGTGGATAAAATTGTAATTCATGGGTTTTGGGCGAGGGGTACTTAATTGGTGTGGCTTTAGGTCGGGCCGATTGATGAGTGAGAGCCTTGGGTCAGGTCTGATTGGTGGGGTACGGCCTTGCGTCGGGCCAAATGGTTGGTTACGGCCTTGGGTCGGGCCAAATGGTTGGTTACGGCCTTGGGTCGGGCCAAATGGTTGGTTACGGCCTTGGGTTGGGCCAAATGGTTGATTGCGGCCTTGGGTTGGGCCAAATGGTTGGTTGTGGCCGTGGGTCGGGCCAAATGGTTGGTTGCAGCCTTGGGTCAGGCCAAATAGGTAGGTTGAGGTAGGTAAAGCGAAAGTTAGCTTACCCAAAGAGAAGGGAACCATGTCCTGATTAAGATCAACACACAATCCTAGATGCGAGGCAAAGAGGAAAGAGTGTCCCGTAGTTGAGAAGAGCTAAACAAACCACATATTAACATAGGATGAGCTTGAATCCCTAGGTACCTTGCATAGGCGAGAAGTTGATAGGTGAAAAGAGTTGTATAATCAGAATATATCGGATATACGTCACATCCCTTGAGTTGAAACAAGTGGTGAGGTGAGGTGGATGATATAACTGAGGTACGCAGAACTTATTACAAAGTGAGTGCTCTGACGAAAGATAACCTACCCTAAATAGACAAGTCCATGACTCAAAAGTCCTTTTGAATGAGGCTTTTCTTTTATTGAATGTAGACTGATCGATGCGGGAAGTCTACAGGGGATATTGATTGTATTATTCTCGAGGTCTTCACGAAGCTGATCAATGCGAGAAGCTTCTGATAAAGGCTGACTGTGTATAGCTGTCCTTCGAGGGAGCAGTCTATTTATAGTAGCAAATATGATTGTAAGGCATAGCTGTCCTTCGGGGGAGCAGTCTATATATATAATAGCGGCAATAGTTTGGCATATAGCTGTCCTTCGAGGGAGCAGTCTATATTTAATTTAAATGACTAGATGTTCATTTGGCGTGAAGCATCTAGTTAGTAGGAAGTTTGAATGAAGAAAATACCAGAAGAATACGGCTTACTTTTAAATACTTTGAAGTCATGGACTAGACTAAAAAGGGGAAGGCATCATCAAGGGGAGGTGAGGATCAAACTATGTGAGCCTGATTGTTATTATGAAGTGTAGGAAACAGAGTGTATGTAGTGGTAAGTGAGCTCAAGGGACGAGCGACAGGTAGATAAGTGAAGTGATATAATACTAATTTTCAACAGTAGAATGGTCGAAGATGCAAGGCATTAAGGGGTTCAGGCTCAGGTTTACCATTAAGCGAAGCTAAACAATAAGTACCAGATCCATAGGTATGAGTGATTATATAAGGCCCGATCCAATTGGGAGCAAATTTTCCACATTTGCTCTTTTCTAGTTTGGTTGCATGTTGATTCTCTTTGAGAACAAGATCACCAACCTTAAAGGTACGCTCATGAAGTCGCTTATCATAAGCACGTTTAATGCGTTTTTTGATAGATTTGAAGGTGATCAAAAGCTGTAAGATGGTGTTCGTCAAGAAGCTCCAATTGGGCTAACCGCTCTTGGCGGAAATCATCGTTGGTGAGAATATCCTGAAGAGATATTCTAAGGGAGGGTATTTGTATTTCGAGAGGCAAAACAGCCTCGGTACCATATACCAAAGAAAAAGGTGTGGCATTAGTAGAGGTACGAATGCTAGTACGATAAGCCCAAAGGGCAAAGGGGATGTGATCGTGCCAATTTCTTCCGGATTCATTGACAACTTTCATGAGGATTTTGGTTAGTGTTTTTTATTAGAGGACTCGGCTTGCCCATTGGCTTGTGGATAGTAAGGTGATGAGAAACTAAGTTTGATACCAAAGTTGTCACAAAGGTCTTGCAACAACTTGTTTTTGAAAGATTTTCCATTATCTGTTATCAGGCGGTGAGGAACACCAAAACGACAGATAATGTGGTGGTTAATGAACTCGACAATTTTTTTCTTTTTTGATTGAAATGAGTGGAATAGCCTCCACCCATTTTGTGTAATATTCGGTCGCTATGAGTATCCAACGGTGACGTTGTGAAGAGGTTGGGTGAATCTCACCAATAAGGTCTAAACCCCATTGTGAGAAGGGCCAAAGATCTCGAGCGATCTGGAGCGGGTGGCTAGGAGTATGTTGAAGGTTGGCATGTTGCTGACACATAACACAACGCTTAACATATTCGTAGCATTCGTTATTGAGAGTAGGCCAATAATAACCAAGGCGAAGGATTCATTTGGCCACGGCAAGGCCGCTAAAATGTCCACCACAAATACCGTCATGGACCTGTTGGATGGTATGAGTAGCCTCCGCGCCAGTTAGACAGCGAAGGAGGATACCATCAAAGCCACGTTTATAGAGGAGTCCCCCCATGACAACATAGCGCGAAACACTTTTAAGAAAAGCACGTTTGCCGTTACTAGTAAGGTCAGGTGGGAGGACAGAGATTGTAAGGTAGTCGTAGAATTGGTGGTACCAGGTATCCTGTGAATTAGTGGACATAGTATTTATCATACAAACTACCGGGGTTGAATAGGATGGGGCAAAAAGTTGTTGGACCACGACGAATAATTCAGAGTCAGTTGGCACGGCGGGAATTTGCAAGGCTAAGCAAGCCATAGTATCCACAAATTTGTTAGTGGAGCGGGGAATGGTTTGTATAGAATAGTGGGTAAATAAAGCTAGAAGTGAATCCACGTAGTGTTTGTATTTTTGAAGTTCCTCATTTTTGCATTGGTAGACGCCCATAACTTAATTGACTACCAATTGAGAGTCGCCAAAAATGTTGATAGATTTGATACCTAAGTGTAATGCAACTTGGGGACCCAGAACAAGGGCCTCGTATTCCGCTGTATTATTAGTGCAAGGGAAATCAAGTCGGAATGAAAGAGGCATAGGTTCAGCGTTGAGAGGAATGAGAACAATGCCGGCTCCTCCGCCGCGCTGGCATTTAGATCCATCGAAGAAGAGGGTCATTGGGTACGACTCCTCTGTGAGGGAAAGAGTAGCGATGAGTTCGTCGGGAAATGTGAAATTGGTAAATTGTTCCCCCGGTAAAGGAGCATCTGCAAGTTGGTCTGCGATGGTTTGTCCTTTGATTGATTTCTGGTGGATAAACTCAAGGTCGAGGTCGGCGAGAAGCATGAGCCATCTAGCAATGCGTTGGTTCAGATGAGGTTTGGCGTACATGTAATGGATGGGGTCTGTATTGGTGATGATGAAAGTCTTGTGATATAGAAGGTAGTGTCGGAGTTTGGTGGCCACGAATGATAGGGCAAGGCATAATTTTTCTACATGTGTGTACCTAGTCTCATAGTCCACCAAAGTACGACTTATATAATAAACGGCTTGTTCGTGATTCTCAGAGTCACAATGTGCAAGCATGGCTCCTACAGCGTGGTCGGTGGCGGAAAGGTAAAGGTAGAAAGGGAGGTTGTCTTGGGGTGGGATAAGCACGGGTGGCTGCAAGAGATAGGATTTGAGAGCTTCGAAGGCTTGGTGACATTCTTCACTCCATTGGAATGCAATATCCTTTTTAAGGAGGTGATGGAAAGGTTGACACTGATCCGAGAGTTGGGAGATGAAACGTCGGATAGATTGGAGCTTACCTTGTAAACTACGCAATTGTTTGAGATTTTTGGGTGGGGGCATTTCTAGGATAGCTTTGACTTTCGATGGATCGACCTCAATGCCACGCAAAAGAGACGATAAAGCCAAGAAGTTTTCCTGAAAGAACACCAAAGACACATTTCTTCGGTTGAAGGCGGACAGAATATTGTAACAGGCGATCAAAAATAATGGTTAAAACATCGAGATGTTCACTACGATGTTTAGACTTGCCGAGAAGATCGTCGACATAGTCTTCAAGGATAGTGTGCATAATGTCATGAAAAATGTAGGTCATAGCCCGCTGATAGGTAGCACCAGCATTCTTAAGGCCAAATGGCATGACACAATAACAGAAGGTTTCCCACGGAGTTATGAAGGTAGTTTTGTGTTGATCGGCAGGGGCAATAAAAATTTGGTTGTATCCTGAAAAGCCATCCATGAGAGAAAGCATTTCATGGCCCGCAGTTGAGATCAAAGTTGATCAATACTTGGGAGGGGGAAGTCATCCTTGGGGCAAGCGAGGTTAAGATCCCAGAAATCTGTGCATATCCGAAGTCCCCCTGTCGCTTTAGTGACAGGTACGATGTTAGAAATCCATTGAGGATAGTCAATAGGCAAGATGAAGGAAACAGAAAGGAGTCGTTGGAGCTCCTCTTTGACCAAGAGAGCAATGCGTGGATGCATTTTTCTCAATTTCTGTTTGACTGGTTTGGAAACGGGGTTTAGGGTGATGTTATGGACGGTGATAGTAGGATCGATTCCTGGCATGTCAGCGTAAGACCATGCGAAAGCTTGGTTACGAGCACGGAGAAAGGTAGTAAAGGCGGCTTGTTCTGATGTGTTAAGGGATTGTCCAATCTTCACAATGTGAGGATCCTCCTCCGTGTGGATATTGATTTCTATGGTAGATTCGTTCAGCATAGTTTGGGTTTCAGATGGTAAGGCTCGTTGAGTATAAGAATCATCCGCGCCAAGGTAAGTGAGGATGGAGTCGTCATCCTGGCATTCAACAACATTAATCAAAGGTGAATCCTCTTTGATCATGTCTGGATACAGAAGGGAAAGAGAAGATGGGTCCTCATTATCGCATTGATAAGTGAGAGGACCTATAAAGATAGCATTTATGAAAAAAAAAAGTTAGGGGGGGATGGATTCAGGGTCTATAGATTCTGTGGGTGATGATGGCAAAGTGGGTGATGATGGTTTGGTAGGGGCGACGTCTTCTTCTTCCAGGATACAGCTGACAAGAGGTGTCTCCTGTGTAGGTGTTTCGGGAAAACTGAGACCACTGCGATCATTATGTTTACGGGTAGTCACGGGAATGAGTGTATGTCGGCCTTGTTCGTAAAGGCCAAAACCAAAGCCTTTCCACGCACAGCGAGTCAAGAAGGTGAGGGCGAAACGACGATTTGTCAAGTATTGAAAATCAGATTGGAAAGGAACCACACCAAGAGGAGGTTCAGGGGTAATGGAGGATGCGTCAACACCCCCATACGTTAGGTTAGTGCGGCAATAGGGTGGTCCGTAAGAGATTATCTCCCCCACGCGACGGTCGTAGGTGGGATGTGCATGTAATTGTCCATACTCCTGCGGGGTAGGGAAAGAACTAATGTTATATAGGTGGTACTCCCCCAGCGTAAGGCACTGAAAACATCTACTAAGGGGTCAGAGGTTGGAATGTTAGCTGCGGGAAGGGAAGTAGTTTTTGTGATGGTGGTTTCATCAATTAAAGGCGTAGGCGCGGTTGGGGTGGATGGTTGAGATACATTTGAGGAGGACGGTTGAGTTGAATGTATGGGTGTCTTGATTGGTATAAGCACATCGTTAGGGCGGTATAACATATTGCAGGTTTTAAAGGGGGAAGGGTCAGCTTTTACGGTGTAAGACTTCCCCTCGTACTCAAATTTTATGCATCTATGTAATGTTTAGGGAACGCATCCCATGGCTCGGATCCAAGGACGACCCAGCAATATATTATATTGGAACTCTCCCTCAAGGACAGAAGAGTTCGGGTAAAGTACGTGGTCCTACGCGAATGTTGAGGATCATGGTGCCTAAGGTAGAAGTAATAGCGTCATTGAATGACCGCAACATGATGGGGTTGGCACACATGCAACTAGAAGGGATGTTCATCTGTTGGAAGGCTTTTGAAGAGATGATGTTTAGGCTAGTACCCCCAGTCATCAAATCATAACCCGACGTACTCGAATGCCCCGGACGTAAGCGGAGATGAAAAGGGCAGGGTCGGGATCTTCTATACCAAAGTCGACAATTTCATCTTCAGAGAAACTGACTGCAGCAGCTTGTTGTACAGAGACAGAAGTGGGTTGAGGCAGTGGGTTGTTTGGTGAGAGAAGCAACATGATTGGGTGTTAGAATGGAGGTAACAGGCAGGGTTTCATTAGGTAAAACCTCTATCCCTTGAAGGATCTCAACGAGAGCTTGTCGATGAGATTCAGAAGTCTGAATGAGATCATACAGTGTCATTTTTACGGGCGATTAATGAAGCTGTTTAATCATATTTCGGTGGGCAATGCCATTAGAGACGGGATAGGCGGGTCCGCGAATGACCACTTTAGGTGGTGGTGGTGCAATCGGGATGTTTGACGGAGAAAGAGATGCCGCAGGTGTGTTTTCTTTTCTTTCCCATTGTTTTTCTGCCCTCGAGTAGCGACACTAATCATATTAATCTCGTAGACCTGAGATGAGGAAGATGGTGGGGATAACTCATGGTCTTCACGAGGTGGGGTTGTAATAATGATAGATCTTGGTGAGGCGGGGACAGATGGTATAGGAGAGGGAATGGAAACTAAAGGTCTCTCCCTTCGTAAGTTGTCTTTCTTAATCTTTCTATCCGGGAGAGGTGACTGGCGAAGGATGGTTTTTTAGAGCTTTGCATCCCTCCACATCATGTCCTGGTGTACGGTGATAAGCGCAAATTTAGACTCATCGTAATCCATAGGTCGGGGCTTAGACGGGTCATAAGGTCTAAGTGGAGGTAGGGAAATGGTCGCATTCTCCACCAACATAGCAAGGATTTTGGCGTAAGATCCTTTGAGTGGGTCAAAATCGGAAGAGGATGAGGGTATTGATTGTGTGGGTTTTGGTAATGTTTGGGTGTGGTTGGTTCGTATGGGTGGCGGTTTAGCCGAGGGTGTTGATACATGGTTTTTACTAAACGTGATTTCTTTGGCGCAGAAGCTATGTTGGATGATGAGGCCGCAGATGACGTGGTATCAGAAAACAACCACGGGGAAAAATAGGAGTAACTGAAAACAAATCTTTTGATGATGGTATTTGTTTAGGGTTGATAGGTGGACAGGATACGCGGAGTGACGGTGTTGCTATACCCTAGAATTTCTGTATAGGTGCGGAAGGCGTTAGGTTGTTTCTAAAGAAAACACAGGAGGTATAATATATTGATGTAAGGTAGAGGGATGGGGTCCCAATATGGAAGGTAGGTATGACGATGATGGTTTTGATTGTGATAGGGGTAGGGATTGAGTTTGTCTCCTAGGCGGCGGAGCGGATTTATTTTTGGATAGATCGAGTCGCTTAGGCGGGTGTGTTAGACTGGGCATTGGTGAGGTCCCAAGCGTAGGGGAAGATCTGGTTAAGTTGATAGAAGTGGATGGGGCATTTGGTAGAGGTGAGGGGGGGTGAAGGTGAGAACAGGGGCATTTTAAGCTTCTGTAAGCACTTCGGGTATATGGTGGAGACATCAGGATCAGTCATTTGCATTTGAGTAGAAAAAGGGGTACTCAAACGTTCCCATAGGGCCTGTCTATCTTCTGTAGAATGACAGTCTCCAGGTGTGATTGTAATTTTGGTACGGAAGAATGTGGGTTGTAATTCCAGTCCATTGCGGGTGTGACACAGGAGGTAGATGAGGCACTGTATCAATAGATGTTAAGAGGTCAACCGGTCATTGAAAAGATTTAGGCGATGAGGGACTAATAGGTAGGAGGGCGTGTTCGAGGGGATCTGTCACGTTTAAAGAATGTGGTGATGTTAGTGTAAGAGATTTCTCATCTAAGGATGTCAAAAGGAGTGGTGAGCCTTCCCCTTGTGTAGCAAGAGTGGTAGAAGGGGGGACATTTGGGAAATAGATAAATTAGATAACATCCGCTCACAGTCTTGTAGGGATGTGGTGTAAGAAGACTCGTTGATGAGAAGAGAAGTCTGGGCAGTTAACTCTTCTATGGGTAAAGGAATGATTTCACTTTGGCTTGATGGTGGTGAAGGAGGTTAAAGTGGGTGGGTGGTGATGATGGTTGGTAGGGGCGGAGTCTTCCTTTTCCAGGAACATTGAAAGGATGGTGTCTCTTGTGAGGGGTTTCGGGAAAGGAAAACCGAAGACCACTGCGATTCGTTATGTTACGGGGTAGTCACGGGAATGAGGTGTATGTCGGCCTGGTTCGTAAAGGCCACAACCAAAGCCTTGTACACGCACAGCGAGTCAACGAAGGTGAGGGCGAAACGACGATTTGTCAAAGTATTGAAAATCGGATTGGAAGCTAAACCACACCAAGAGGAGGTTCAGAGTAATGGGGATGCGTCCAACACCCCCAGACGTTAGGTTGTGCGGCAAAGGGTGGTCGTAAGAGATTAATCCCCCATGTGACGGGCGTGTGGTGGGATGTCATTGTAATGTCCGACTCCTGCGGGGTAGGGAAAGAAACCTAACATTATTAGGCGGGGGGTATCCCCCAGCGTAAGGTCTGAAATGGGATGAGAAAAAACCTCTTACTAAGGGGTCGGAAGGTTGGAATGTTACTGGGGAAGGGGAAGTGGTTTTTGCGATGGTGGTTCATCCATGAAGGTGTAGGCGCGGTGGTTGTGGTGGATGGTTGAGACCATTTGAAGAGGATGGTTGGGTTGAATGATTGAAGGTATGGGGTCGATTGGAGTATAAGCACATCGTATAGGGCGGTATTATATAACATATTGTAGGTTCTTAAAGGGCGGAGGGCAGCTTTTACGGTGTTTTGTTCGGGACTCACCCTCGTACTCCAAATTTTATTGCATTCTATGTAATGTTGAGGGGAACGCATCCCATGGCTCGGATCCAAGGATGACCGTAGCAATATGTTATATTGGACACTCTCCCTCAAGGACATAGAGAGTTCGGGCTAAAGTACGTGGCCTACGTGCATGTTGATGATCACGGTTGCCTAGGTCGAAGTAATAGCGTTCATGAATGACCGCAAACATGATGGGGTTGAGCCACACATGCAACTTAGAAAGGGATGTTCATCGTGGAAGCTTTGAAGAGATGAGTTTGGATAGCCCCCCGTCAATTCATAAAACCAACGTAACTAAGAATGTCCAGACGTAAGAGGCGCTGAAAAGGGCGGGTCGGGATACTTCTATACCAAATGTCGATTCAATTCATCTTCAGAGAAACTGACTGCAGAAGCTTGTTGTACAGAGACAGAAGGGTTGGGGTGGTAGTGGTGGTTTGGTGAGCGAAGCAACGTGATTGGGTGTTAGAATGGAGGGGGTTTAACAGGCAGGGTCATTAGGCAAAAACCTATCCTTGAAGGATCTCAACGAGAAGCTTGTCGATGAGATTAGAAGTCTGATGCCAGATATACAGTGTCATTTTACGGTCGATGGTGATGAACTGTTTAAATCAGATTTTGGGGGGCATGCACATTAGAGACGGGATAGGCGGGGTCCGCGAATGACCACTTTAGGTGGTGGTGCATGCAATAGGGATTGTGTGACGGAGAAAAAGAAGATGCCGCAGGGGTTGTTTCTTTGCTTTCCCCCATTGGTTTTCTGCCCTCGAGTAGCGGACACTAATCCTATTAATCTCGTTAGACCTGAGCAGATGAGGAAAGTGGGGGGGATAATAATGGTCTTCAAGAGGTGGGGGTTGATATGATAGATTCTTGGTGAGGCGGGGACAGATGTATAGGAGAGGGAATGGAAAACTAAAGGGCATCCCTTGTACTTTGTCTTTCTTAATCTTTCTATCCGGGAGAGGTGACTGGCAAAGGTGGTTTTTAAGAGCTTGCATCCTCCATATCATGTCCCTGGTGTGGCGTTGATAAGCGCAGATTTTTTGACATCCTCGTAATCCATAGGTCGGGGCTTAGACGGGTCAATAAGGTCTACGTGGAGGTAGGGAACTGGTCGGCATTCTCACCAACATAGCAAGGATTTTGGCGTAAGATCCTTTGAGTGGGTCAATCGGAAGAGGAATGATGGTATTGATTGTTGTGGGTTTTTTGGTAATTTTGGGCGTGGTTAGTTTCGTATGGGTGGCGGTTAGCCGAGGGGTGTTATACATTTTTTTTACTAACGTGATTCTTTGGCGTAGAGGCTAAAATGTGGGGCTGATAGGCCGTAGATGACGTGGTATCATGAAAACAACCAGGGGAATAGGAGTACTGAAAACAAATCTTTTGTTTGATGGCATTTGTTTAGGGTTGATAGGTGGACAAGATCGCGAGTGACCGGTGTTGCTATACCCTGGAATTCTGTATAGGTGGTCGGAATGCTAAGGTGTTCTAAAAAGAAACGTAGGATGTTTATATATTGGTGTAAGGTGAGGATTGGGTCCCAATATGGAAGGTAGTAGACCGAGATGTTTTTGATTGTGAACAGGGGCACTGATTGATTTGTCTCCTAGGTGCATAACGGATTTATTTTTGGATAGAATCGAGTCGCTTATGCGGGTGGGTTTAGACTGGGCATTGGTGACGTCCAAGCGTAGGGAAGATCTGGTTTAAGTTTGATAGAAGTTGGACGGGGCATTTTGGTAGAGGTGAGGGGGGTGAAGGTGAAAACATGGGCATTTTAAGCTTCTGTAAGCACTTCGGGTATATGGGGAGACATCGGATCAGTCCTTGGCCAGCAAAGAGCCCAGAGATCGGAGAACGGTAGCCTACCCAGGTTCAGCCCACCGGGCGTGCCAAAATGTTTCACCATCACTCGGAATGTTTTTCGGCTTCTAGAATATAGTTGCTTCTAATCCTTTCATTCCTTTTAGAAACAGGATGAGGTTGGGTTAGGAGGAATACCTGTTGAATTTAGAGATGGTGTGCGCTACCGTAGAAACGATCAGCTGACTGCAGAGACTCCTTTTTGGTCGGGAAGGACTACCTCAATAATAACACAAGACCACAAGATTTTGATTAAAGAATAAATGAGAAAGTGCATTGTGGGCCCAGGAAATATAACTTCCTTCGCAGGTGGTCAGTTCCCCCTGCTAATATGAATTAACACAAAAGACTGCAAAATATTAATTAAATTAATTCGTTAAACTGTGTAGGGGGCAAGGCTGGCTTTCTGGTTTTTTGATTAGAGGAACCGATTCCCGTTACTGATACCGTGCCGGTCATGATAACCGATGGCGATTAACTGATAACCGATAGGCGTTGGGTTGCTACGTTCTTCTTGTTAGCTAATGGTGTTTGTAAATGGCTGGTTTTTTTTTTGGTGGTATTTAGGAATGGATGGTTAGAAGCAAAAGAATGACAGTTCGATGCAAATGGCAGTTGGGTAGTGGATTCAGAAACAGATATTAAGAGGACTGAGCTTCAAGAAAAAGAAGAATGTTTATGACAAAAGGACCAATGCAAGATCTGACTTTACTGGTTTTGACCGGAGCAAGGTTAATCTTTGGTTGCAAACACTTCTGGTTTCTTTACTCGTCTCGGCGTTGTAGTGAAGATCTGGACTCTGTTCCTCGCTCGCAATGCTCTCTGTTTGATCCAGAAAGAAAATCTTTGACTTGATCTCTCAAAAGGAAATCCGATCCAGTGTTTGGTTTGGGGAGCCCAGTTACAGGAAGGGGAGCGACACCGATGGCGGTTGCGTAACCTGACAGCGGATCGCGTAGGAAACGGCATGGGTAAGGAAACAAAGTAGGCTATTTTTAGTAAAATAGCCAACTTCCCGCTTTTCCCGAAGAGATCAGTTGCGGGCTTGGTCAAGTGGACCTTAGAAGGGTCGAGCTTTGGATGCGAAGTAAGGACGGGAGTAGTTATGTATGTAGTCGAGACCAAGTCATTGGGTCTGAATTAGCTTATTAGGGTTGGGCTAGGTCATGATGAGGTGGCAAAGTGATTGGCGGGTTAGGTGATGTGGATTTTTTTTCGATCAATTACAAGGGAAGAATAAATAATTGTGTAAAGTGTAGGTAATGAGGGTAGGTTGCGAAATGGGTCTATGCGGTCACAAGGGTTGTTGTAAGACACGAATTTTGGTTTGTGAAGAGCTGGTCTAGAATTATTTTCCAGTTTACCACACTGTTGAAATCAAATTCTTGAAATAAGAATCTACCCTTTAAACATATGTGCCCTTGTAAAATAGGTTTATACCAAATCTTCAATTCATGTGATCTGTAAAAGGACAATGGTTTTTTTTTGTAGGCTGAGTAGAGTAGGTATTGGTAGAATAGAATTTATTGTAGCGCAGAGATCATTGACAAGGCTTCTGCTTTGTAGTAGTTGTTAATTTGTTTGACATGAGGTTCATTTTTCTACTTGCAAAATAGATAGGACGTCTCTAAATTACTTCTCTAGGTTGGCCAAACCACCCATATGGGACATGTTCGAGTATCAAACACGTACATGAATAGGTTTATCAAGGAGGAAAATTCAAAATAGGCCATGGTGTACGTTTGGCAGTAAATGTCTCGTTGAAATGGCGCCACTCGGTTCTCCCTAGTAGAAAATACCTTTCCCTTTCATGTAAACTCTTCTAATGGTGTGGAAAAATGTGGCATTAGACTTGATAAAAAATTGTAATACCTGTAGACCAAAAATAATCTGTATACTCACTTTTGACTTGGTAGGCTCACTCATGCCTATAATGACGGAAAACTTTGTTGGATCACCAAAAATACCTCCTTGCAGATTATGTGTCCTAAAAGTTCCCAATGGTTGTTGTAGACAAATATGCACTTCTTGGATGTTCAAAGAGATACTCAATTTTCTACACATTCAAACATCAAGCACAAAATTTTCATAGTGATCCGTAAATAAGCCATCTTCTCTAATCGTTTCAAAATATCCCCGTAAGAAGTTGGAATAATTTTAATTTATTGATGCCTTGGACCCTATACGTGAAATATAGTGCGGCACATTTTTCGATTAAAGGCATTACAGTATATGTAAGCTTACCCCATTTCAGTACTAAAACATAGTCTGTTCTTATCCTCCTGTGCAATCCAAACCTGATGATACCCAGAGAAGAGAACCCATCTATAGATGAATAGATTCGCAACCGTGAAAACTCCTTCTAGTATTCCTTTATGAATGGCGTAGGAACGGACGTAGGAAATGGAATCAATTACATATGCGGCATTCAACTCCCTGTAGTCCACACATATCCTAATCGTCCTCCTTCTTTAATATGTCACCATTGGACTAACCCATTAACTCACAAGGGGGCTTTGATAATCCTAGACTTCAACATGTTTTCAAAATCTTCTTGACATTTTTTTACACAAATTGGGGTTGATTCTAATAAAGAATCTCTTTTCCAACTGGGTGCACACCCTCTGTAAGCTTATCTTCATCTCCCTAAAATTTATGCATGACTTTTAATTCAGTTACCCCCTAGGAAAAAATCTGGAAACCTTAGTAACTCTAATTTTTCCACTTTAGATTCTGACAATAGTCTCAAATTATGATTCCTTAGGCGTAGTT
>JAHRHJ020000767.1:0-50517 GCA_019776745.2 Taxus chinensis
GTTCATCTCATTATATTAAGATTGCCAAATGGGCTTTGGTTTTCGCACCCATTTTATTATAAAATGATTAACAATGGTAAACAATACTTAGGATAAGAACACACCACACACACACATACACGGTATGTATATACATATATATATATGTGTGTGTGTGTGTGCGTGTGCTGTGTGTGTGTGTGTGGTGTGTGTGGTGTGTGTGTGTGTGTGTGTGTATGTACATTTCATTATGTATGTATATATATACATATATACATATATTTACATATATATATATATATATATATATATATATATGTCTCTATGTATGTATGTATATATGTTTTAGTAAAAAAAAATTATTAATTTTTTTTAGAACCCGAGATAAATAAAAATTACAGTGATTATAGAATATCTATTTTTATAATTTACATAATGTTGTGGCCACGATGAAGGAAAAATACACAAGTCATCACACTCGGAGGAAAGACCGAATTGGCCAAAGTATTAGTGGGTTGGGGGGAGGGTCGTTGACCCCACCCCCACCATTTTTAATGGGGTGGGGGGTGGGATCGGCAACACTCACCCCAACCCTTTTCCCCACTAACACTTGCGCGGGCCGCAATCTCATGCTTCCACAATTTCAAACTTTTTTTTTTGTTAAAATTTACATTATATTTAGTTGGTATTTAATTGATATGAATTCTTTTTTAAATGTTTTTCAATAATAAAAACTCTTTTATATAATACATACATATATACATACATACATACATACATACATACATACATACATACATTACATAGGTATACATACATACATACATAATAATATATATAATATTAATACTATTATAAGTAACTAATAATATTTATAGTGTTAATAGAATCACCTAATTAAATCTTATCCTTTAAATTTTTCAAGTTTTTTGCGGTAGTGTTGTGTGGGGTGAAAATATTTAATTAATTATTTCCTTTATAATATTAATATTGATAAATGAGTTAATTAACATAGTAATATTTAAAATGAATAGATACTAAAGTCTACTTGCAACTATACATATTTCTTTACTCAACTTGATTTAAAAGGGAAAATGGTAACCATATTTGTTGGCAAAAGAACTAGTCAAGGAACTTTTTATAGTTCCTTTCCATAATACATGGATTTGCAAATTTAAACTTTCTTTAACCAATACAAGGAAATGCACAATCATATATTTTATAGTTTTTTCATTATATACCCTTCAAGTAAATGACATAGAATTTTATTTCTTTCTTTTACAACCTACAAGTTTCAACCATTCCCACAAGAAATTTCTAACAAGACTTTTCCAATAAGTTTTAAAACAAGAATAACACACCTAATGAAGATAACAAATCAACTAAAATGTAAACAAGTTGTTTCCTATTTTCAACTACATTTCCATTATATCAACTTTCTTTACTAAAATTCCTTTCTTTCCCACATGCATTACAACTCAATAACAATTATTCCATACAACTTTTCTTTTAAAAAATAATACAATAAACTTCCACTTAAAGTCGGACAATTTTACGAAAGGTAATATAATATATTTCTTTTATTAGTGCTCCAAGATTGCAAATCTCCAACAAGGCTCCATATTTTCTTCACTTGATCACAACAATAAAAAATGGGGGAGAGGAAACACTCTCCACCCAACCAAAACTCCAATGAGAAGAAGAAGCAATTCTTCTCATTGGCCCTCGAGCCCCAACCACAAGGCAATAAGGGATGGATCAAACACATGACAACTATACAATGCTTCCAAACTTACTTTCAAGAAACAAACACACAAGAAAATATAACCACACAAAAACTCATTTTTAAGCACAACAACTTCTCAAAACAATGGCTCTAAAATAAGCCAAGTAGAGATAGGAATATGGGGTGCCCTTGTGCCTCCAAAGGGTTTGGATTCCCACCTCTAAAATCCTCCAAAACACATTCAACCCCAAAATATCTTATGCCTCCCCAACAATAACAAAGATATTTCTCTCATGCCTCCCTCTCTCTCTTATCTCTCTCCTCTCTCTTATGGCTCCCACAATAAACAAAATAACAAAATAGAACAAGGTGGGGCATCCAAAACCCACTCCCTCCTAAACACACAAAGAAACTCTTATGCCTCCCAACATATTTCATCCCCATTTCACCATCTCAACACAACCTAAGGTCAATTTACTACCCAACACTTCAAGACAAGAACACACATCCATACAACACATAACATACAAGAAAACAAGAAGAAAAATAAGGGTGCAAGACCCTACCTTGCCATGGTAAAGCTCCACTTTTCAAAAAAGTCCCAAAATCTTTCAAAAAATTAAGCAATCAAAGCTCCCTTCAACTCCAACAAGATCCAAGCATTCCCAAAAATCCAAGATCCAAAACCACGCAAGTAACCCCCTTTACTTCCAAACAATTCCAATAAATAGAAAAGAGGAAAGAGAAAAATGATGTGGCTCCATGTAGGATGCCACATCATTTTTTCTCAATCCCACGTAACTCAAGTCAAACCCATACCCAAAGACATTAAATGGGTGGTTGAGAGGTATGAAAAACCTCTTACACACAAAACTCCAACCCACACCCTTTAAGGACAAAATTAAACACATGTAAGAAAGTGCAATAAAAACTCACCTTTTACCTTCCAAAACACATAATGAGGTCTATTTTTGACCCCTCAACCCATAGGTAGGGTTGGTATAATAATTTAAGAGGTGTGGAACAAGTTTAACTTGTCTCACAAGCCTCCAAAATTGGCCCTTAAGGCCAAATCCGAATTTTCAAGATGAGGTAGAGTGTACAACACTCAAGATCACATACACTCAACTTATAACACATAAACCAAAGAACCATCTAATTTAATAAATGAATTTTTTGTCCCATCCATAATTAGTTTAGTAACATGATTAATTTACTAATCTAGACACATAAATTAATTAAATAAAAGGAGAATAACATCACCATAAAATCACATACTCTAAAATTAAATAAAAGAAAAGAAAAGAACATCACATAACCCCTTGGTCACAATTGGAGGTCATCCTCCCCATGGGGACCCCCTAATGATACATAAAACACACATAACATAACACAAGTTGCAATGGTGACCATTGTTGAATCCATTCGGTATTCCAATGTGGTTGGTCTCTAATCCCCCTTTGATTGTTGTGATATAATTACCTGCAAAACACACAATACCTCCTTCGGCCTCGTGGCTGCATCAAAACATCCAAGATAAATAGGTGACAATCATTCATACATAAATTAAATCATCATCTAGGAAAATAATGTTACTATTTTAAAATTCAACAACATTTCAATTCTATATTTCATCAATACCAATAAGATCACAAGATTAGTTCACTGCTAAATCCTACTCAATATGATGAAAATGTCGAATGTCAAAAATATATAAATATGTCAACAACACATCATCATCAATATAAAATGTCTCTCTAAGAAATCCACACAAATCATACTATGAATTGAAATCCATCAATAATCAAAGTATATTTATTGTCTAATCATCATGCTAAGCTAAAATGATACAATAATATCCATGTATATAACCAACAATAATCGAAGATCAAAATAGTAATAAGTGTCGAAGGGAAGTGGGCACTACATCCCCCTCCCCTTAGATTGACTTCCTCCTAGAAGTCACTAAAATAGGTGTGGAAACCTGACTCGTAACAAATGTAGCATCCTCCCATGTAGTAACAATCTCATCATACATGTCCCACTATTGGACTCAAACCTTGTCAATCTCTCTGCCTCGAAGGTCCTAGGGTCCTACGCTCTAAAATATGGATGTAGATCCACCATCACCTACCCCTGATCCTGCACTACAATGAGGTCCAATCTAACACATGAGAATGGATCTGTAATATACCTCCTAAGTACATAAACATGAAACACATTGTGGATGCGAGACAAACTAGGTGGAAATGCTAGATGATAGGCCAAAGGGCTGATACACTCCAAGATCTAAAAGGGACCCACAAATCTAGGAGTAATCTTAGAAACATTTTTGTAATGGATAGGGCTATTATGAGGCTTGACATGAAGAAACACATTTGTGCCCACCTCAAAACTATGATCTGTCCTATGTTGATCCGCATACTTCTTCTTCATGTCTTGAGCCTCCTACAATCTCTTCCTGATCATAACAACCTACTACTCCATATCCTGTAGTAAAGCCAGCCCAAGAGAAACCATGTCCTCCAACCTGTCCCAACTAAGTGGTGTCCTACACTCTCTGCCATAAAGTTCCTGAAAAGAAGCCATGCCTATCGAACTCTGAAAACTATTATTGTAGGAAAACTCCACCAAGTACAAATACTCCTCCCACCTTGACTGATGGTCCATGACGTACATCCTAAGCATGTCCTCCAAGATCTGATTCACCCACTCAGTCTTTCCATCTATCTCAGGGTGATAAGTTGTGTTGAAATTGATCTTCATCCCGAGAGCATACTGCATGGTAGTCCAAAAGTGAGAAGTGTACAAGGGATCATGGTCACAAATGATCTTCCACAGAATCCTATGCAATCTAACAATCTCATCAAGATATACCCATGCCACTGCACTAGTTGTGTAGGTGGTCTTCACCGGAGAAAAATGAGCCACTTTCGTCAATTTATCCACCGTGACCATGATGGCATCGTGGTGGTATCTCGACATCAGTAACCCAACTATGAAGTCCATGGAAATGGTGTCCCATTTCCACTCCGGTATGGCATGAGGGAAGAGAAGGCCAGCTGGATGTTGATGCTCAACCTTCACCTTCTGAACACTCTAAACAATGTGACACAAACTTGAGCCATGTCTCTCTGAAGTCCCCTCCAATGGTACAACTATCTCAAGGTGGCGTGCATCTTCTTCACCCCGGGATGGGATGAATAATGTGCATGATGAGCCTCTGTCAAAATTTCTTGTCTCAAGCCTCTGTCTCTAGGAACATTTATCTGACCTATGTTCCTAAGAAGGCCATCTGTCTCTAATGAAAATCCATCAAACTTCCCCTCAAGGGGTCTCTGAGACTCAATCTCTGCTCTGGCTGCAAGGTAGAAGTTTTTGTGAGGAAGCTACAGTAAAATCCTACTCTGTAGATCTATACCAAATGAAGTGGCCATAGCCACATGTCTCCATCTACTGATGGTATCTGCAACCACATTCTCCTTCCCCTTCACATGCTCTATCTCCATGTCATACTCACAAAGAAACTCCATCCAAACACGCTGATGAGCATTGAGATTGGGCTGTGTGAAGAGGTGGCGAAGACTCAAGTGATCAGTCCTGAGTGTAAATATCCAACCAAGAAGGAAATGTCTCCACCACACCAAAGCATGCACAACTTCTGCAAGCTCAAGATCATGAGTCAAATAATTGATCTCATAATCCTTGAGTTTTCGAGACTCAAAATCAACTACTCTAGCCCTCCTGCATCAACACACCTCCAAGTCCTACCAAAGAAGCATTTGTGTAAATAAAGAACTCACCCTGAGGGTCTAGCACTGTAAGCATATGCCCTTTCATGAGGCATTCCTTTAGTGTCCTAAAGGCCTGCTCACATCTATCTGACCATACAAACTTCTTCCCTTTTCGCTGAAGGGAAGTGATGGGGTCCACAACCTGAGAAAAGTCCTATACAAATCTCCTGTAGTATCCTACCAAACCCATGAATTTTGCACCTCGGTCACACTAGTGGGTGTTGGCCAATCCATAATGGCTCTAATCTTGGAAGGATTAGATTGTGATACCTTCCCTAGAAATGATGTGGCCCAAATAATGCATCTTATACTGAAAGAATGCAAACTTCTCCAGGTTCCGATAAAGTTTCTGCTCACAAAGACACTGAAGAACCTGACGAAAGTGCTCCTCATGCTCCTCACACATACATGAGTATATCAGGATGTTCAAGTCAAGGAAATGAGCACGAAGTGGCCAATCCAAAAATTCTTGAACACCCCATTCATCAAGCTCATGAACACTGTAGGGGAATTTTTCAAACCAAATGGCACAACTATGAACTCATAGTGCCCATATCTCATACTCATTCTTGGAATATCTACCTAGACATGATTTAGCTGATGGATATCTAACTTAAGATCAATCAGAAATCTTGTGTGTCTTCATCTGATCAAATAAATGCATTGTGAGATAGGGGCTTTGCTCACTGATCGTGATCCTACTTGTGGTTCATATCTGGTGATAGGCATCCTCAAATATCACAAGGAATAACACTCTTATCCTTCTTACAAATCTCACCTCAATATGGGGTTCATCAAAAGGTCCACTAGCCCCATCCTGAAAAAAACCTATCACTAATAGTAATAGTATAGGGTACATCTAACACCCAGGATGGATTAAGCTACATAGCAGAAATGGTGTGGATACAAATGGGTCCCCTAACTCTAGCTATCATTGAATCAACTCCCAGATCATCTCACATGATATATTCTTATGGTAGCAGTCCACTCTAGCTTAGTGTTAGATAACCAATCCATTTACCCAAGAGACTCCATACAAACCCAACATGGAAGGATACGAAGATTCAATAGTGGTGAAGGGTCCCAAATCCACTACACACTCCTTAACTAAGGAGTCTACAAAGATTTTGGCTCCAGAAGCCATCTCACATCTCAACTAAGGCCCTGCCTATCTGCCACCAACCTTTAACGCCTCTACTAAAGATGGTAGTTCCAATAAAAGACATCAGATGAACTAGAATCAAATAGAATGGAGGTAGGAATACCACCAATGAGATGTGGTCTCTATCACTTGTCAATGCTCTAGTGCTCATCTAGTAACTCAACCTACATAGATCATGATGGCTCATCATCCCATGTCACTTAAGCTGCAGGCTCTAAGATGGTATGCCTTACCCTAATTAGCTAGGGTTTTATGGGAACTCTCTCCTAAATGATGTCCAACAATCCTCATCATGATAACAGGTTCTTGGTCCTAAAAAAATCCAATGTGAGACAGAATTTATCTGCCCAAGTACTCTCCATATGTACCGTATCCATCCTATATGATTTAAGGGGTCCCATATGCAATCACTACTTAGGCCTCTTTGTTGATGACTCCTACTGCTCCAAGCTCCTTGCTAAACATTGTGTCCTAATGGGACCCCTTTGCACCATACTTCATCCCATCTAAGACATTGAATCTTTGTGAGAAATATAATACCACATATGGTGGACAGTTTGATGCTCTTGTAACTAGCCCTCAATGGATATTATGATTTGCAAACTATAATCTACCATGAGGACCAATAAAGTTGATAAAACCTACTATATGTACAATTTTGGATCTCTGCACTCTGTCCCATCTTGTTGAGTCAATGTCTTGTTTGTGGAGCCTATTTTCATGTTAGAGTGCCTGGTACACCTTCCATATGTTACACTCGGGTATTTTTACGGTTGTCCCACTCACCGTGTGTCAAGTGGGTTCAGGGGGGTGATATCCCCCCCAATGGGGGCTTGTAAGCCCTCGAAGTTAAATTTTCATGGGTGGTTTATTAACCCATGGGTAATGGGTAACCATTAAACTGTTTCTGGGCCCATGGTTTTTTTGGTCTTTTGCCCATAGGTTTTGTATACCCACGGTTTTTGGCCCTATGGTTTTGATACCCATGGTTTTGTAAAACTACTTAAGCAGTTGTCTACTTATATGATGGTTTATGCATATGGTAGGTGATAAGCAAATGTATTGCAGATGTGTTTTGAATTCGGGTGTGAATTTTGTAGAGTTTGTTGAGCATAGCTCCAAACAGATCTGGGTATTGTATTGAGAGAGTGGATGGCTTGTAATAAAATATGAGCAAGTGATTCTTGGTGGACGTAGCCCAAATTGGGTGAACCACGTTAAATATTGTCTCTTTGTGTTGTGTTATTTTATTCTGCACTTTTATTTGAGATCTGTAATATTTTTTGCATATTAGTTTCTACTATTACGATTCTATGAGGGATTATTCCGCATATTTTATCTCTTATTTCCTAACAATTGGTATCAGAGCCTGGTTTGGTTTGCTGAAGTGTTGAATCACAGGGAAAGTTTTATCTTGAGTGGGAGCTATGGCAGATGATGGAAGATCTAGGGTTGATAAATTCAACGGGTAGAATTTCAGTCTTTGGAAGATGCAGATGGAAGATTACCTTTATCAGAAGGATCTTTATATTCCGTTGTCTGAGAAGGTGAACAAACCCTCGAGCATGACAGATGTGGAATGGGATTTGCTGGATAGGAAGGCACTTGGGACAATCCGGTTGTGTCTTGCATCTTCGGTATTATTTAATGTTTCAAAGGAAAAGACTACAAAAGATCTAATGGATGCATTAGGGAAGTTGTATGAAAAACCCTCTGCCTCTAATAAGATATTTTTAATGAAAAAGTTGTTTAATATGAAGATGTCTGAGAATAGTTCAGTAGCAGATCATTTAAATGATTTCAATATGGTTGTGAATATGCTAGCTTTGGTTACAATAGAATTTGATGAAGAAGTTAGGGCTTTATTAATTTTGTGCTCTTTACCTAAGAGTTGGAATAGCCTGGTAATGGCGGTAAGCAACTCGGTTCCAGCTAACTCGAAGTTGAAGTTTGAGGATGTTGTAGGGGTGATTCTAAGTGAGGAAATGCGAAGAAAAAGCTCTAGGGAATCTTCTACTTCAGGGAATGCTTTGACAAGTGGAAACTAGAGGGAGACAAGAAGAATAGAGGAAACCGTGGAAAATCAAAGATCAGGCAAGGTCAAAATCCAAAAGCAAGATTGTATGCTGGAATTGTGGAAAGCCTGGGCATGCAAAGAAGGACTGTCGGGAGCTTCGGGATAAGAAGAAACAACATGAAGAAAACAAGGAGGAAAATGTGGCAATGGGTAATGTATGTCAGGATGCTTTGATTCTTTCTTTGCATAATATTACTGAATCTTGGGTTTTAGATTCAGGGGCTTCTTTCCATGCTACTCCACATAGGCATTATTTTGTTGATTATGTTCAAGGAGATTTTGGGCATGTTTTTCTTGGTGATGATGAGCCTTGCAGTATAGTTGGAAAAGGTTCTGTTCAGGTTAAGATGTAGAATGGGAATACTTGGCTATTGAAGGATGTCAGACATGTGCCTACATTAAGAGAAATTTGATATCGGCAGGGCAAGTTGGGAAGTGATGGTTGTACTGTGATATTTACAGCTGACTCTTGGAAGGTTACCAAGGGTGCTCTTGTGGTGGCAAGAGGTAAGAAGGTTGGAACCTTGTATTTAACCACTTATAGTACTAATGATTGTAATCTTGTGGCTTCAGATGTAGATACAACATTATGGCACTATAGGCTTGGTCATATGAGCCATAAGGGCATGGACATCATAAAGAAGAATTTTCCTGGATATACAGAAATAGGTTTGGATTTCTGTGAGAACTGCATATATGGGAAACAGAAGCGAGTAAGGTTTCTCAAGGTTGGACCTACAAAGAAAGAGAGTAAGTTAGAGCTGGTACATTCTGATGTGTGGGGGCCAGCTCAGGTATCATCTCTTGGGGGTTCAAGTTATTATGTTACTTTTATTGATGATGCAACAAGGAAAGTTTGGGTTTATTGTATTAGAAACAAATCTGATGTATTTGACACTTTTGTTAAATGGAAAGCCTTGGTAGAGAATGAAACAGGTCTTAAGCTAAAATGTCTCAGGTCAGATAATGGAGGGGAGTATTGCAGCAATGAATTTGATGATTATTGTTCTAAGAATGGAATCCGCAGGAAAAAGACGGTTCCAGGAACTCCGCAGTAGAATGGGGTGTCAGAAAGGATGAACAGAACAATAATGGAACGTGCTAGGAGCATGAGGTTACATGCAGGACTGCCTCTTTCTTTTTGGGCAGAAGCGGTGAGCACAGCTGTGTACTTGATAAACAGAGGACCCTCAAGTGCCTTGGATGGAGGCATACCTGAGGAGGCTTGGTATGGTAAGAAAGTTGATTATTCATTTCTTAGAGTCTTTGGATGTGAGGTGTTTGTTCATATAGACAAGGATGATAGGACCAAGCTAGAGGCTAAATCAGAAAAATGTACTTTCATTGGTTATGGTGGTGATGACTTTGGATATAAATGTTGGAGTATTAAGGACAAGAAAATCATTCGATCTAGGGATGTGGTCTTTAATGAGAAAGTCATGTATAAGCAACAGTTGCAGGAAAACAGGGAAGAATCCAAGAAAGAATATGCAGTGGTAGAGGATCTTCCAGATGGGAAAGTGACACATGAATCAGTTCAGGAACCTCCTCAACAGGAACCCCAAACTCCTATATTGAGGAGGTCTTCTAGGGTAAGAAGAGAACCTGAACGTTTTTCTCCTTCTCTTTATTATTTATTACTCACTGATAGTGGAGAGCCAGAGAGCTTTGATGAAGCAATGCAGGTAGATGCCAGGAAGAAGTGGGAGCAAGCCATGGATGAGGAGCATCAGGCTCTCATGGAGAACCAGACATGGGATTTGATGAAGCTACCGGAAGGAAAAAGAGCATTGCAGAACAAGTGGGTGTACAGAGTCAAAGAGGAAGAAGGAGGAAAGAAAAGATACAAGGCCCGGTTGGTGGTCAAGGGGTTTGCACAGAAAAAAGGTATAGATTTTGATGAGATTTTTTCTCCTGTAGTAAAAATGACTTCTATTAGAACTGTTCTTGGAATAGTTGCAGCAGAAGACTTGCACTTAGAACAACTTGATGTAAAGACTGCATTTCTCCATGGTGATTTGGAGGAGGAACTATATATGCAGCAGCCAGAGGGCTATGAGGTCAAAGGTAAAGAGGAGATGGTGTGCAAACTGAAGAAGAGCTTGTATGGCTTGAAACAAGCTCCACGTCAATGGTATAAGAAATTTGATAGCTTCATGATGGAGCAAGGTTATATTAGATGTCATTCTGACCATTGTGTGTATACAAAGAAATTTGAGGATGGAAGTTATATTATCCTGTGTTTGTATGTGGATGACATGTTGGTTGCAGGTAAAAACATGCAGGAAATAAAAGTACTCAAGAAGCAGCTAAGTGAATCCTTTGCTATGAAGGATTTGGGGGCAGCCAAACAAATCCTTGGTATGAGGATATCTCGGGATAGGAAGGAACGGAAGCTGACTTTATCTCAGGAAGAGTACATTAAGAAGATATTGGAGAGGTTTAATATGCAGGATGCTAAACCGGTTGGGACTCCTTTGGCAGGCCATTTCAAGTTATCAAAGGAGCAGTGTCCCAAGACAGAGCAGGAGAGAGACCAGATGTCCAAGGTACCTTACTCATCAGCAGTTGGCAGTTTGATGTATGCTATGGTGTGCACTAGGCCTGATATTGCCCATGCAGTGGGAGCTGTGAGTAGATTAATGAGTGATCCAGGTAAAGAGCATTGGACAAGCAGTAAAGTGGATCCTTCGGTATTTGAGAGGGACCATGGGGACAGTTTTGTGCTACAGTGGATCAGACACCACTTTGTGTGGTTATGTAGATTCAGATATGGCTGGAGATGTAGACAGCAGGAGGAGCACAACAGGTTATATTTACACTGTAGGTGGGACAACAGTGAGCTAGATTTCACGACTACAGAAGCTGGTGGCTTTGTCAACCACAGAGGCTGAGTATGTTGCTGCCACAGAGGAAAGCAAAGAGATGATTTGGTTACAACAATTGCTTGAGGAGTTGGGGCATAAGCAGGAGGAATGTAAGTTGCATAGTGATAGTCAGAGTGCTATACACCTAGCTAAGAACTTTGCTTTCCACTCTAGGACGAAGCATATACAGTTAAGGTACCATTTCATCAGGACAGCTTTGGAGGAAGAGAAGTTGAAGTTGGAGAAGATTCATACCAGTCAGAATCCTGCAGACATGATGACCAAGGTGGTCACAAGGGAAAAATTGAAGTTGCGTTCAGCTTTGGTTGGTCTTCACAGAAACTAGTGAAGGGTTGAGAAGCTTGCTCAGAGGAAAACTAGTCTCCAAGTGGGAGATTGTTAGGTTGTGGAGCCTATTTTCATGTGTGAAAGTGTTGAAGACTCCCATGTGTTACACTCGAGTATTTTTACGGCGGTCCCGCTCACCAATGAGTGGGTCAGGGGTTGAAGCCCCCCCGATGGAAGGGAGTTCGGGGGCGAAGCCCCCGAAGCAAATTTTCATGGGTGGTTTATTAACCCATGGGTAATGGGTAACCGTTATGGGCTATTTTCTCATATGGTTTTTTCGGTTTTTTGACCCATAGGTTTATGGGACGGTTTTTGCCCATGGTTTTGATACCCACAGTTTTGTAAAATTACTTAAGCAGTTGTCTATTTATATGGTCTTATGCATATGATAGAGACAAGCAAATGTATTACAGATGTGTTTTGAATTCAGGTGTGAATTCTGTAGAGTTTGTTGAGCATAGCTCCAAACGGATCTGGGTATTGTATTGAGAGAGTGGATACTTGTAATAAGATCTGAGCAAGTGATTCTTGGTGGATGTAGCCCAAATTGGGTGAACCACGTTAAATCTTGTCTCTTTGTGTTGTGTTATTTTTATTCTGCAATTTTATTTGAGATCTGTAATATTTTCTGCATATTAGTTTCTACTGTTGCGATTCTGTGAGGGATTATTCCGCATATTTTATCTCTTATTTCCTAACAGAGTCTTTTCCGAGTTTCCTATGCAATGTAGGCCTGATCAATGGCTTTCTCTGCATAAGGTCTTTGGGAAATGAATGCACACTGCACTTTCCCAAATCCAATTTCAAGTAAATTTAAAAATGATTTTCATACCTAGATCATTCTCATCATGTATATAGTTGACATACTAGGAGTAAATCTAGAATTATCAATTCTCAATAAACTTCCTCCAAGCTAATAATCACTGGATGGTAATGGAGGTTGTGGAACATTCTATCCTCTACTGAATACAATCTTACAAGTACCTTCTCCTGGAACTGGGTCCTCAAGAAGGTTTTCTCCCATGAAATTTCTCTAAGACATACATGGAGCTTCTGCTCACTCAGATCCACTATGTCTAGACACTTATCCATCAACAGAAGATGGAGAGCAACACGAGCTTTCGTGTCACTAGTACATGGGCAGAGCTTGAAGCACCCACTCAAGTTCCTTAACTAGGCCTCTGCCTGAAAACTATCCTCCTGTATCAACTGAATAGTGAGATGGAATCAGAAACTTCAGGATCACCCAAATATGGTCTACAGCCATGACTGACAACCCCTAGGTATCAACTACAATGTATAATCACAAGCCTAGGAAACTCCGAGATCTATCCTTGTGTCCTAGACAATTCTGCTCCATGTCAAGAATCTATGGTGAGATCTACTTATCTAACTCCCAACATGGGAGTTCTCCACCTTAAAACCCTCCAAAATACATGTCAAAATGCATACATCTCAATTGTATGGCTCCTCAAGATCTATGTCTGCCAGTCATCCTCTTAAGGATCCTTCATATAGTAAGTATTGACGTCCAAGCATCTGTAATCTTCTGAGGTAGAATAGATGCTACCCAACCCAAATCCCTAAAAGTGAAGTCTAGATCTTATTAATAACTCCCTCGTCTAAGATTCATAGCCTCCTCCTACACCATACTTGTGAGAGTCTAGTTAATAATTCTCAACATTCTAGTTTTTTAAGTTTACTATAAAAGACGATTATCAAACAATGTAAAATATTAAACTACTTTTAAAAAAATTGCGCTAGGTTTGTTCATGTCTTTGTTTTCAACTGTGCCCAAGGGTCCAAGCTTTGAGCCCATGGCTCTGATACCAAGTGTAACATTTTCACAAATTTTCTCGCACTTTACCCAAGAATGGACCTAGGCCGAAGTTAGAAAAATTATGGAATTTTTTATTTTGAAAAATTGTGGTCATAAAAGGTTTCAATAACATTCTATGGAATTCCATTCTTTCTAAGTTACGTTAAATTAATAAAATTTTTCATTTTTAATCCCTCCTTATATTAAAATAATAAAACTCCAAAATGCCTTTCAATAAATACTTAGTCTAAGGTAAGGTTTCAGGTATCCCTTAATGCTTTAATTTGATAAACTTTAAATTTCCCTAAAAATTAGAACTTGCACAAATTAATCCCAAGGTATTTAATGGGTCTATTCATAAATTAATACTTTAAATTGTATTAAAATCCCCACAAGATGACAAGGTTTTAAAAACAATTAACAAGGTCCTTAATTTAACACAAGGGTTAGAAAAATAATCCACCACCCTACAGGGTTCCAACTACCCTAAAAATCAACTTATGCATTTATTAAATTTAAATTTCTTCACCCACTCCCCACCTACTTTTTGTAGGGATGAATCTTGTCAGGTTGAGATGGAATTCATGGGGCCACAAGATCAAGGGATTCCACTAACCCTAAGTTTTCTTATGAAATATTCTTTCTCTTTGTTTGGATTTATTATTTCTTTGTTTGTTTTGAAGATTGGTGGAGGATAAGGAAGCCATGAAAAACCACCTGGAGTTATTAGAAGGATACACATTCTTCATCTATTTTTGTTTTATTTGGGGCAAACCCTTACCTCCAGGGTTTCAAAGATTCATTTACTTTTGTTCATCTGAATATTATATTAAACAAGATTATGCCCAAATGGGCTTATGGAGTTTTGCCCCATTTTTACAAATTAAAATTATTAACAATGGTAAAATATTTACCAGGGAAGAATGCATACATACATAGTGATACATACATACCCTATGTATGTAAATACGAACCGCCATATATGTATGTATATATGTTTTAGAAAAACCTTATGAGTATATGTAGACCATGTATGCACAATGCGGTATGTCCTGTATCCTTATGTATAGAACCATAAAATCATATATTTTTCAAAAAAAAAATCACTATAGTGATCTATAGTATTATATATATATATATATATTTACAAAATCAATAGTTGCAATGTCTACTTGCAACTATGTAATTCTTTTACACAACTAGATTTAGGAATTAACCTACTTTATTGGCCAATTAAATGACAATTCTAATTTAAGTTTTTTCCATCTATACATTCAAAGTTTGACTCTCTTTCAAACCAATACAAGAAAGTGCAAATCTATATGTTGTCTGTTTTTCTATTATATGCCTTTCAAATAATGCAATAGAATTTAATATTTCTTTCCATTTGCAACTACAAGTTTCAAACATACCCACTAAGAAATTTCATTAAGATTTTTCCAATATTTTTAAAACAATTTCTAACACACCTATGTGACAAAATGATAAATCAACTAAAATGTAAACAAGTTGTTTCCTCTATTCACATTATTTCATTTTAATGCCAACTTGTTTCACTAAAACTTTGTCTTTCTTTTAAACGTATTACAACTTAATAACAATTGTTCCATACACTTTTCTTTCAAAAATATTATCAATAAACTTCCACTTGAAGTGATAATTTTACAAGAAAGATAACTATAATGCAACATTTCTTTTATAAAACATACAATATTACAAATCTTCTGTGTTAAGTGGGAATAACAAGAAGGTTTTCTTACAATGTGTTTTATTAGTGCTCCAAGCAATTCCAAGTTTCCAACAAGGCTCCATATTTTATCCACTTGATCACAACAACAAAAAATTGGGGAGAGGCAACACTCTCCACCCAACTAAAACTCCAATGAGAATAAGAAGCAATTCTCCTCATTGGCCTTCGAGCCCCAACCAAAATGCAATGACAATAAGGGACAAATCAATTAGATGGAAACTATACAATTCTTTCACACTTACAAGGATTTCACAGAAACAAACACACAAGGAAGATAACTACAATCAAAAAAATCATTTTTAAGGAAACCAACAACTTCCCAAACAATGGCTTCTAAAATAAAGCCAAGTAGAGACATGAATATGGGGAGGTCACTTATGCCTCTTAAGGGTTTGGATGCCCACCTCTAAAATCATCCAATAAAACTCTCAACCCCACAAATATCTTTATTCCTCACAACAAGAAATATATGTCTCTTATGCCTCCCTCATCTCTTATGGCTCCCTCACAAATACACCAAGTAAGAAATGCAAGCAATAGAACAAGGTGTGGTACCCAAAACCCACTCCCTCCTAAACACATGAAAGAATCTCTTATGCCTCCCAACATATTTCATCCCCATTTCACCATGTCAACAAAACCTTAGGTCAATTTACTACCCAAGAACACTTCAAACAAGAACAAACATCCATACATCACATATCATACAATAAAACAAGAAGAAAAACAAGGGTGTAGATCCTACCTTTCCATGGTAAAGTTGATCCAAGTCACACACCAAGCTCCTTCAAGCCCAATCTTCACCAACAAGCCTCGAAAAAAATCCACCTTCACTCCAAAATCTTCCAACTCCAAAAATGCAAGATCTACAATCCAAGAAATGAAGTAACCCCTTTACAAGGAAAAAACTTCAAATAAATAGAAAAGGGAAGAGGGAGGTGAGGTGGCTCCATGTAGGATGCCACATCAATTCTCCTCAACTCCACATCACAAGTCAAACCTCAACCCCAATGCACAATAAATTGGTGGTTGAGAGGAATGACAAACCTCTTACACACACTAATCCAACCCACACCCCCTAAGGAAAAATTTAATAACCCATGTAAGAAAGTGCAATAAAATGTCACTTTTTGTCTTCCAAAATACATAATGGGGTCTATTTTGACCCCCCAACCCATAGGTAGGGTTGGTATAGAAATTTAAGAGGTGTGGGACAAGCTTGTCCCACAAGCCTCCAAAATTGGCCCTTAAGGCCAAATCCGAAATTTCCTAGATGAGGTAGAGTGTACAACACTCAAGGTCACATACACTCAATTTACAACACATAAACCAAAGAACCATCTAATCTAATAAATGAATTATCTTTTTTCCCATCCATAATTAGTTTAGTAACATGATTAACTTACTAATCTAGACACATAAATTAATTAATGATAAAAGGAAATTACATCAACATAAGATCACATACTCTAAAATTAAATAAAGGAAAAGAAGAGAACAACACACAAACCCCTTGGTCACAATTGGAGGTCATCCCCCCATGGGGACCCCCTAACAACAAATAAAACAAACACAACATAATACAAGTTTCCATGGTAATGATTGTCGTATCCACCCAATATTCTGTTGTGGTTGGTCTCCAATTCCCCTTTTATTTGTTGTGATATAATAGCATGTAAAACACACAATACCTCCTTTGGCCTCATGGCCGCATCAAAACATCCAAGATAAAATATATGCATATAAGTCAATAAGCATCCATACATAAATTAAATCATCATCTAGGAAAATAAAGTTACTATTTTAAAATTCCAACAACATCTCAATTCTATATTTCATCAATACCAATAAGATCACAAAATTAGTTCACTGCTAAATCCTACTCAATATGATGAAAATTTCAAATGTCATAAATATATAAATATGTCAAAAACACATCATCATCAATATAAAATGTCTCTATTAGAAATCCACACAAATCATATTGTGAATCTAAATCCATTAATAATCAAAGTATCTCTATCATCTAATCATCATGCTAAGCCAAAATGATACAATAATATTCATGTATATAACCAACAGTAATCGAGATAAAAATATAATAAGTGTCGAAGGGAAGTGGGCACTATAGAATATGACCTCACAACTCAAACAAAAACTATCAAACACGAAATCCTATTGATGATTTTTTATGTTTCAGCTTATGCTATCTAGGACTAACTTGTGAATAGAACAAAGTTTTTGGTTTGGTAAAAGGTACCCTATGAAAATACAAGAATTTAAGGATGGTTTCAGGTAAATTTTTGGTGAAGGAATTCATTTCTCGTAGATAATGACTGGATAGAGAAACAACTTGGTGCATGTTGTCAATCCTCTGGTCATGTGATTGTTGACAACTTCTTCCGAGTAGGATGTTGTTTAAGAAGATGTGTAAATAGGTGGTGTGGTGTTGTTTCACCAGATTATTGTAGATATAAAATAGATAAAGGTAAATAGGTCATGGAGGAATACCTGTTATCACGTTGGTCAAAGGTTGAGTGCGCATGTTTCTGATTTTCGATCCAATGTTGATTGTGTGAGCTTCCTTTTGGCTAGGAAGAACTACCTGTAATACAAAAAAAGACCACAAGATATAATTACTAGCAAAAGTAAGTAGAATTCCTAGCATGAACTAGATCCAGGAAGTGTGATACTTCCTCGATGGTATTCAATCCACTGATATATAACTCAATATGAAAAAACTAAACATACAAATAAAAGAATATAATGTTAGTGTTCTGATTTAGGTATCTCAGGTTACTATTTGTGGTAATCCAATTAAATGATTGATAACTAAACTGGTGAAGGTCCTGGTTCAAGTTCTAGGTTGGGAAGGTGGTCTGAGGGTAACATATAGGGTCTGGGTAAGATTTGGTGAAGTTTGAGTTGGTTTTGAGTGATTAGTAAGCTTGTTGCTCTATGGAAGTTTTACTAAGAACATGGACCGAGGTCGGTCAGGGTGACCGATATCGGTTCAGGTATGACCGATGACAGTTTAGGATGGGAAATAGAAGAATGTCAAAAATGGTGTCCAGGCTCCCTCTGTGTCTACATAAAGAGTTGGGAAAGTCTATTGTGAGGTTGTAGGTAGGGTATCAGGTTTGGATGAGATTTTGTGAGGTTTGGGGAGGTTTTGAGGATGTTTTGGTTAAGTGAATAAGATAACATAGAGATCAGCATCGGTCGGGTGACTTATGCCGAGGAAGAGGGAAAACTGACGATGGTTAAGATAATCGGTGTTGGTAGGGGTAATTTGATGGTAATTAATAAAAAGGTAGATTTAGACTGCTATGTGATTACATAGAGGATGAAGGGAGGATGGTTAGGTTCGTAATAATGTCAGGAAGACTCAGGAATGCATAGAGGTCAAGTACATAGAGCTAGGATGTTGTGAGTGGTGGGATGGGTAGATTAATAAGAAGGTGGGAATGGAGGAATGCCAGAAAGAATAAGATTTAATAACAAAGTATAACAAAATTACACTTTAAGAAATTACATAATGATGAAAATCAAATACACTTACTCATATTTGCAGGTCTGATAGATTATGGAAGGCAGTGTTTTATCCATGAAGAAATTTGTGATTAGTGCCGCAAAAATACTCCAGGAATTCTCCCGAATTAGTATCAGGTGCTTTCTTAGGCCTGTGGTTGAATGTATTTTGTCGTTTGGATGCTGAGAAGTCTTTGGTTCGTACTTGAATGGAAAAGATCTCTTAGAACTCAAAAATGACAACCCTTAGTAAAAGTTTGCCAAAGGGTATATAAGGTGACTGATGCCGATCAAGTTGATTGGCATCAATTGAGGGATAACCGGCGTTGGTTAAGGTGTGAAATCCTAGGTTTGCCAAAAATAGAAAAATATTTACTATTTTTGGCATGCTCTGATTGTCAGTCTAGGTCTCATATGAGGGTTAGCACTTAGATAAGCAGTAGTGTTTTTGGAGAAGGGATAGGAATTTTATTTTAGGATTTGAAAGAGTCCCAATCGGTTAAGATAAGTAGAGACTTACTCTTAGTTAATTAATAGACTAAGAATAAGTCCATGGTGAGGTGTCTAGGTGATGTGTAAATTGACTTAATTAAAGTAATTAAATTAATTAATAATGTGAGGATGAACATTAATTCAATTGTAAGTAATTAAATTAATATGAATGTGGGGTAAGGGGTCACGATTAGGTGAATACGTTACATTAATTAATTAAAGGGGACTAAGGGGAGTGTGACCCAAATTTGGTGTCTACAGGTGCATAGGTCATCAGGTAGCATACATGGTCAATAAATACTTCCAAGGGAAAGTTGCACATGTTTGAATTCGAAACTCTACATGTATTAGATAAGAAAACTCTATGTTTAGAATTCCTTATGTTGTTAATTTCATATACCATTTTGAAAATAATTTCTTTGTAGAAATTAAGGTAGTGATTAGGGTTTCTCCTATCAACACTCTTGATGGCATTATCTATCAATGAACATTGGCACAAAACCTTATCCTCTCATTTTTATGATACATGTTAGGCACAATTACCAAGAATCACATTTGGAAATTCTTATTAATGTGATTAATGTTTGAGGCATTAGGAAAAGAGGAAATTCAAGGTTGAACAACCCACAATGAAAATATTGATGCATGTTAATCCCAAAATAAAATGCAAATCCAATACAAAACAAAGTAGAGGGATCAAATAGAGCTTGATGAAAGAAAACTATTTTATGTTATAGAGAAGCAAAGAGAAGCACACGGGTGAGAAACGAAATTCACCTTACAAGGGTATGTTGAGGAGAATGAGTTAGGAAAGATAACAAGAGGTGCATTCTAAGGCATAAAGAGGAGCACGAGACCCTTCCATGGGACCTCCTATCCTAAATGAAAATCTCTCTAAAATAACTCATGAAATGGATATAACTATAAGGAAATGACCAAAGAACATAGATTTGTTTGATATATGTGCATTGTTATAATTTTCACACATCAACGTAGTTTGGAAAAAAGGATATCAACACATGTAGTTTTTAACATTACAAATCCAACTATCGACATCATGTGATATTATTTGTGGATAGTTTGTACCTTCCTTTTTTGTGTATAAATGTAAGTATGGTGTCTACTTTTACAGTAATGCGTCTACTTGTTGATGCAATGAAGGAATAGTGATTTGTTGATTTGTTTATATTATTTTGCAGTAGGCGTCATGTTAAAAATTAAAGGATTTGCACTAGGGGTATTTCCACGCCTAACACTGACAAGTACATATACAAAATATGTAACATAAGTCAATCTAATCAGAAATAGTATCAAGCTTAAGAATAATGTTTTATCGTGTTTATTTTAAGCTATATGGAGGTGTCACTCAATAATCACTCCTAACTTTTTTGTTAGTTGTAAGATGCCAACAACCTATCATTACACATCTAAAAGAGAATTTTTTTTACAAAATATGGGGAAAATTGGCTTTGCTATTTCTTTATAATATTTTTATGGTGTAATTTATTTTTATTGAAATACATTTTATTTATTAGATAAGATGAAGACATGAATGGAATGTTGTCCAAAGAAAAATGAGGGAATTAAATATATGGATTTGACACTTTTTCCATGAATCAAATTGTTACTTCCCAAATTATATCTATTATCTATGCTCCACTTTATCATCATGATCTTGATGTAAACACAGGTGATCCTATCAGTGGTGTGAGGAGATGTTATATGCGAGAAAATGTGAATGACAATACTGAAAATAAGATCCATGATGCAAGATGATGTTGTGCTCAAAGGACCCTCAATGCAAAAAATGATGCTTGTTGATCCCAAAACCAAATGAAAATGTAATACAAACCAATGTCAAGGGTTCAAGTAGAGATCAATGAAAGCACAATCTTCTATGCTAGCATGAAGTCATTTGACATTTGTGTGTTGTCTGTATTTTCTCACATCATTCTAGTTTGGAAACAAGGCTATCAATGTAGTTATTTGTTAACATTACAAATCCAACAAACAACATTGTGCAATATTGTTTGTGGATAATTCATAGTTGGCCTTTCTTTTATGTGTATATATAAGTTATGGTATTTACTTTTACAGTCTGCATTTTCCGATTCATATGATATCTATGTGTTGTTGGAATTTTCTCACATTGGTTTAGTTTGTAAAAAAGGTCATCGATGTAATTACAAGTGTTAACATTACAAATCCAAAAATTGGCATCATGAAAAATTGTTTGTGGATAATTTGTAGTTGGTCTTTATTTTTTCTATATATACAAGTGATGGTGTTTTATTTTAGAGTCTCCATTTTCTCGATGCAATGGAGGGTTTATGATTTGTGGGTTTGTTATTATTCTACAATGGGTGGTAGGTTGTGGATTAAAATATTTGCACCTAGGGTCTTTCCACCCCAATGTTGACAAATACATTTACAAAATGTACACACGAGTCAACCTAATAAAAAATAGTATCAAGTTTAAGAATAAATTTGTACCACGTATTTTTTAGCCACATGGAGGGATATTTCTGTAAGTGATGCTAGCTTGTCTGTAACTTCTACAATGCTTACAACTGACCCTTATAAAACTGAAAGAGATGGATTCTTTTAGAAAATATGGGGAAATGGGATTCATTGTTTTTTATTTTATTTTTTATGGCAACAATATTTTCAATTGGGTGGAATTTTATATGTTAGATAAGATGAAGACAAGAATGAAAACTTAGAAAGAAAATAATGGAATTAAATACCTGCATGTCCCACACCTATTCCATGACAAAAATTATTCTTGACCAAATAATATATGCTATTTTTTCTCCACTTTACCTTATTGATCTCATTCACACTATTCTTGTAACTACAATTTGTTCTTAAATAGGCCAAAAAAAATGGGGGGAAACCAATAGTTTACACATTCAAACACAGATATGGCTGCAAGGCTATGAACAAAGAACCCAGAGTCAACTGACATCTATGTGTAGTAAGAATTTTCTTACATTGGTCTTCTTTGGAAAAATAACTATCATTGTACTATGTCTTTTTTATGCCATATAAAGGGTTTGCTCAGTAAACATGTTGTTAACTTGACTATTAGTTCTATGACACTGATAACCAACCCTTACACAACTAAAAAGGATGTAACTTTTTAAATAAAGTATGGGGTAAATTGGTTTTGCTATTTTTTAATTGTTTACAAAGTCAAGATTTTCAATTTAATGACTCTTTATTTGATATATAAGATGACAATATGAATGAAAATATGGAAAGAAAAAGGTTAGAATTAAATGCATGCATGTTCCACAGAAATTTATCATCTCAAACTCACTGATATTATTCTTGTGAGTGCAATTTGATGTTAAATGGAAAAAATTAATAATGACAAAAATATATTAGGTTCTACATTTGAAACCTAACCTCACCTTCAATGTAATAAAACCAATAAGAAACCTCAATGCGAGACATGATTTTTTAAAGCTAAGTTCAATTGTGTATAATGTTTTTTTGCTATCACTTTCTATATGTTAACGGATGTTGGTGTGGTACTATGTGAGATTTTAACACTTGGCATTCCAATTATGTGACATACAACATAAAAAAACACGTTGCCTTTCACCAACCTATGTAGATTGATAGAAATTTACAATGAATCTCCCATTATAGATACCTAACAGTGTTGAATGGAAGCACAACCAGTTCACATAATGGTGGCATGTTATATAAATCATGGATGCCAATATGTGTATATTAATGTTGTTTATATGATATTATAGTTGGAACAACAAAAACTATGTTTTCAGAGTAGGCAAGCTTTGTTGCAGGAAAAATGGATGTCGTGGTGACCCATTTCAATATTGTAGCACTGGCTTCCAAAGCCAATGTACTCCACATGGCAAAAGATCCATATGAAGATAAGGATCAGGAGTGGCCTCAATTATTACAGAAATAGTTTTCAATAAAATTTTGAAATGCAGAAACGATGCGAGCTATCTGACCTGAAAGTCTACACATATAGCACCTTCATTGAAGTTATAAATTCCTTCTCCAAATTTGGAACCATGGGAGACACTGTCGATAAGAAGAAGAGTTCTCTGCATTTCTAAAAGATTTGTTTTTTGTCTAAAAGAGGAACAACATTGTAAGGTCTTTGAAGGTCCATACGCATGGTGATACTGCTTCCTCAGAGACAATGGGGGAAAAGATTACTATAACCTTAATTCCTCTGATGCTTCTAGATAACAATATTATGGGTGAGCCTTAACTACCTCTAATAAATAGATGGCTTCATCTAACAATAAAACACTCAACACTCCTAGAAATAGAACTAAAAAGCATATGTTTTTGTGCAATACAAAGCTTTTGATTTATTTTCTTTATAAGATTTTCCTAAAGCTAGGAATCTAAAACTAAATCATCTAATATTAAAAGCATGTAAAAAGCAAACTACTTTTTGCTTTTCTTGGGGAAAAATTAAACTTTTTCTAACACTCCCCCTTAATTTTGACCTTCAAGATTTTATTTTTCTGGAGCTAAGTTTGCACTTCCAGATTTGACATATTCCACATCACAAACTCCCAAAAAATTTCTCAAATACTTAAAAACTTTATTTCCCAAAGATTTTGTAAAGATATCTACAAACTGATCTTCAGATCTACAAAATTCAAGACAAATTTCCTTGTTGTTAACCAACTCCCTGATGAAGTGATACCTCGTGTCTATGTGTATGATCCTCTTGTGAAAAACATGATTTTTGGACAATGTTATTGTTGAATTGTTGTCACAAAAAATCTATGTAGTATCCTCTTGATTCTGCTCAAATATTTCAACACTCTTCTCATCAAATAGCCTGACATGCTGCTCATATTGCTGCTACATACTCTACTTCTATTGAAGATAATGTGACTATGGGCTGCTTTTTTGATGCCCATGAAACTATGCCTATTCCAAAGTGAAAAGCATAGCCGGATGTGCTCTTTCTGTCATCGATACTTTCAGCACTGTCACTTTCTATGTAACCTATGAGTTTGAAATTCATATAATGTTGAATACAAGATCCCATGATTCTTAGTTCCACATACATACCTCAAAATCCTTTTTCTATCTTGCCAATGTGAATCTTTTGGACATTCCACAAACCTTGAGATGAGGCTCACACCATACATAATATCTGACCTTTTGGTCGTCAGATACATGAGACTTCCAACTAGCCTTTTTAACAATGTTGGATCTACAAATGATCCGATGTCATCTTTCCTTAACTTCAAACATACTGCAACAGGTGTTGGTACGGGCTTGCAATTCAACATATTAAATCTCTTCAAAACATCATTAGCATACCCTGCTTGTGAAATAAAAAATCTAGCTTCTGATTATTGAACTTCTATGCACACAAAATAATGCATGAGGCCTAGATCTGTCATCTCAAATTATTTCTTCATAGCTGATTTGAATGAATTTATAGATATATTTCTAAAAATGATTAAATCATCCACATTTAAACAAACAATAAAATTTTTTACCTTGTTCATTGATCTTGATGTATAAGGTAGGCTCAATGCTTCTCCTACTGAAACCATTCTGTATCAAATAAGAATCAATCTGTATGTACCAAGCTCTAGGTGCTTTCTTGAGACCATAGAGCACTTTTTTCAACTTGTATACCTTTCCTTCATTAGGTTCAATCTTATAACCTTTCTGGTTGATTCACATAAACTTCTTCTTAATAAAACCATTCAAGAATGCTGATTTTACATCCATCTTATATATAGGCCATTTGTTTTGAGTTACAATTTATAACACCATTCTTACCATGTCCAAATGTGCTACATGTGAAAATGTCTCAGTGTAATCTACTCCATATTACTGTGAAAAAACTCTAGCAACCAACCTTTCTTTATGTTCCTGTACTTTACCATCAACAGTATATTTGGTCTTATAGACACACTTCAGTCCTATCATGCATCCTTTCCTTCTGGAAGATCTATAAATTCCCATATCTTTTATTCTTATCTATGGCGTCTATCTCAGCATTTATGGCTTGAACCCAAACTTCATTGTACTATAGCCTCTTCAAAGTATACTGGATCTCCATCTTGAGAAAACAATGCAAAATATCAAAAAACATTAGTTGTATCAACATTCAAATAAATCTCACTAAGAATCCTTTTTTTCTGATGTAAAGGGCTATCTGATGATGGACTATTTTTTACTAAAGGAGTAGCTTCTGGAGTTCTTTGTGGTGTCTGATATGTGGTTGAAGATGAATAAAATCTTGGAGACCTCCTAGATGTAGATAGAGGTTTATCTGGGTCTATAACTAGTGGTTCATGTCCAAGATTCAAAGAATATACAATACCTTGTTGCTCAATGCTTTCATCTTCCATATCATTATGAAGAATAGTTTCTGCTATACTGAACTGTTTTCTCAATACTTCCATCCCATGCCTCATTTTAAACAAACTTGTACAACTCTACTGATTATGAATGTTTTGGTAACTGAAAAAATTGAACAACTTGTTAAGCTTTTGTATTCTTTGAGTATCTAACAAATATGCATTTTTCACCTTTGTTGTCTAATTTCTTCCTTAGCTCATTAGGCACATGTGTGTATGCCACACAACCAAAGATTCTAAAATGAGAAACATCATGTTTCCTCTTAGTCCAAGCTTGTTGAGGAACCATGTTTCAAACAATTTTCATTGGCACCTGTTTATGATGTAAACAACAATTGTTATTGCTTCTGCCCAATACTCATTTGAAAGATTCTTTTTCTTCATCATAATTCTCGCCATCTCCATGATGGTTATATTCTTTCTCTTTTCCATAACATTCTGTTGTGGTGTATACTTGGAAGTAAACTTAGCTTGTGTATACCATGATATTTGCAAAAATTCATAAAATAATTGGAAACATACTCACCTCCTTTGTCTATCCTCAAAAATTTGATATAGTACCAACTTTGTTTTTCCACTACAGCCTTGAACTACTAAAATAAATCAAAAGCATATTATTTGTGTCTCAAAATGTCCACCCATGTCTTCCTTATATAGTCATCAATGAATGTCATAAAGTATGAGAAACCTGCCACGAATTTTTTTTACATCGTTCCACATAAATCTAAGTGAATAATTTCAAGTGGTGCACTTGTTCTTCTTGTTTTTCCAAATGGGAAACATTCTCTGTGTTTCTTCCCTAAAATACAACCTTCACAAACTCTATCTAGTTTCTAAATCAGAAGGAAAACCTTTCACCATATTTTTTCTGTGCAATAAATTCAAACCACCAAAGTTTAAATAACCAAACTTGAGATGCCATAGCCACGATTCATCTTTTTCAACTAACTGAAAAGTTGATTCAATATCCTTAGCTCTGGAGTGGATCTATAGTATAATATCTCTGGATGTGGCTGGTATAATCTTCAAAGGAAACATTTTGTTGCTTTTCATCTTCACTTTAGAAATCACCTTTGTACTTGTAGTTTTATCCACGATCACACATTCATTGTCTTCAATGTAAAATATGTATCCCTTTTGTACCAATTGACCAATGCTCATAAGATTGTGCTTCAAACCTAGAACATAATAAACATCATGCATAATCTTCTGCTGCACCTTTTTTTTGTTAGAATGTGGATTGTTCTTTTTCCTTTTACAATCACTGTATTATTATTCCCAAGGGTAACTTATGACTTTACTGACTCATCCAAAATAGAAAATAAATCTATAAGTTACCTAACATGTGATTACTGTAACCAGACTCCAAATACCATACATCACTAGGACTCTCTTGGGATAAATTACACTCAATAGGAAATTCTTCAGAAATCTTTGTGCATGCAATAAACATGGAGCATTGGAGTAGATATTCCAACCTGCTTTTGATTCTACTTGTTCTGATCATATTGATTTTTCTTGCATTCAAAAGCATAGTGCTCATGTCTCTTGCATTAGTGACACTTTACATGCAATTTATCATGTCTCTGACCTGAAAAATGATTTATGGATTGTGATCTCGTGAATATGTCCTCTTCCACTTGAGTTTGATGGAACGATCTAACTTGCTGCGTCCTCTAGATGAACTTGTTCCTCTGCCTCTAGGGCTGAAATTTCCTCTTCCTCTTCTACGAATTTCTTGATACCTAGTGATAAAAAATCTTGATCTACAACTGCATGTGATCTATTCAAACTCTATTCGTGATTTATTAATGATGCATGTAACTCTTCAATTGAAAAATGACTTAGATCCTTATTTTCTTCAATAACAACTACCAAAGGATAAAAATTTACAAGAAAACTTCTAAGAAATTTTTTCAATAATTCTTCTGTCCTCAATATTTTCACCATGAGATTTAATTTGATTGACTAAACTGACTAAAAAAGTAAAGAACAATTTTACAGAATTTAAATCTTTCATTGACATTTTTGTGGGAGGTGAAGGAAGATAAATTTGATTATACCAAATCTTAGAGATATTTTACCAAAATGGAAGGTTCAAGCAGAATGTTTTCAGAGTAGTTAGGGTGTTCCTTTAACAAGAATATGTGATTCAATGGAGGCCTAGATTAACACTTTTTCATACAGTCTATGAGACTCTAACACGAAGGCTCAAGTTGGAAAGACCCAACAAAGCATCAAGATCTGAGCTAAACCACGCTTGAGGTACACCCAGAGGCTTACAAACAATCTCTATCAAATACATGAAAGAAAAGTGATTTTAAATCATTTATTTCACTCCCAAATGAATGCTCTTCAGAGAAATGAAATTTCAAATGACACTAAACTGTCACAAGGATTGAGTCCTATGTGATTGGAATAGATTTTGATACAATATTGCAACAGGAACAAGAAAAGCTATTTATATACATTCATAAGTAAAAAAATATATTTTGCATAAGATCCACACAGAATAACTTGAGTTTGATTAAATTTATCAGCAAGGAAAAGTTTCTTAGAAGTTTTTCTGCAAAATTTGATCCTTTGGTAGTTGTTATTGAAGAAACTAAGGATCTAAGTCAGTTTTCAATTGATGGGTTGCATGCATTACTAATAAATCATGAACAAAGGCTGAATAGATCACATGTAGTTATAGATCAAGCCTTTTCATCACAAGTATCAAAAATTCACGGAAGAGGAAGAGGAAGCTTCAGCCCTAGAGGTAGAGGAATAAATGCATATAGAAGATGCAAAAATGGTCCATCAAACTCAAGTGGAAGAGGAAATAGTCAAGGGCACAATCATAATCATTTTTCAGGTTAGAGACAGGATAAGTCACATGTGCAGTCTCACTATTGTAAGATATATGGGCACTATACTTATGATTGCAGGAAAAAGTAGTATGATCATAACAAGAAGAATCAAAATCAGGTTAGGAGCTCTACTCCAAGCTCCATGTTTATTGCATGCATAAATATTGTTAAAGAAACACCTTCTTTATCACCTACTGAGTGTAATTTATCTCAAGAGATTCCTAGTGATGTATGGTATTTGGATTCTGGTTGCAGTAATCACATGTCAGGTAACTTAGATTTATTTTCCAATTTGGATGAGCTAGTAAAGACAAAGATTACCCTTGGTAATAATAATACAGTAACTGTAAAAGGTAAAGGAATAATCAACATTATAACTAAAAGGAGGCAACAAAATATTATGTGGGATGTTTATTATGTTGCAGGTTTAAAGCATAATCTTATGAGCATTGGTCAATTGGTACAAAAAGGATATAGAGTTTAAATTAAAGACAACAAATATGTGATTGTAGATAAATCTCCAAGTACTCATCTAATTGCTAAAGTGAATATGACAAGTAATAGAATGTTTCCTTTGAAGATTAGACCAACCACATCTGGAGTTGATACTACAGATCAATCTAGAGAAAAACAAATTGAATCATATTTTCAGTGTGTTGAAAAATATGAATCGTGGCTATGACATATTAGGTTTGGTCATTTAAATTTTGGTGGTTAGCATTCATTACATAAGAAAAATGTGGTAAATTTTTTTTCTTTGATTCAGAAACTAGAGAGAGTTTGTGAAGGTTGTATTTTGGGGAAGTAACACAAAGAGTCCTTCCCAGTTTTCAAAATAGTAAGAGAAAGTGCACCACTTGAAATTGTTCACTTAGATGTATGTGGACCTATGCAAACAACTTCTATTGGAGATTGTTAATATTTTATGACATTGATTGATGACTATACAAGGAAACATGGGTGTACTTTTTAAGACACAAATTAGATACTTTTGATATATTTCAATAGTTCAAGACCTTAGTGGAAAAGAAAAGTGGGTACTACATCAAAGTTATGAGGGAAAAAAGAGGAGATGACTATGTTTCCAATGCTTTTCTGAATTTTTGAAAATATCATGGTATACAAAAGCAATTTACTACCAGGTATACACTACAACACAATGGTGTGGCAGAGAGAAAGAACAAAAACATCATGGAGATGGCGAGAAGTATGATGAAGGAAAAACATCTTTCAAATGAGTATTGGGCAGAAGCAGTAGAAACTATTATTTACATCTTAAACAAGTGTCCAACGAAAAATTTTCAAAACATGATTCCTCAACAAGCTTGGACTAATAGGAAACACGGTGTTTCTCATTTTAAAATTTTTGGTTGTGTGGCATATGCTCATGTGCCTGATGAGCTAAGGAATAAGTTAGACAAAAAAGGATAAAAGTGCATATTTGTTAGATATTCAGATAATACAAAATCTTATAAGTTGTTTAATCCACTTACTTGAAAGGCCATAATCAACAGAGATATACATTTTGTTGAAAATGAGGCATGGGATGGGAAAATAATCATTGTAGCAGCAACTATTCCTCATGATGATATGACAGATGAAAGTATAGAGCAACAAGGTATTGTATATTCTTCAAATCTTAGACATGGACCACAAGTTCTAACACAAGCTACACACCCATCTATAGCTAGAAGGTCTCTATTATTTCATTCATCTTCAACCATGCAATATGCACCAAAAAGAACACCAGAAGTAAGTCCTTCAATACAAAATAGACCATCATCTTAAATCCCTTTACAGTGGAAAACAAATAGTCTTAGTGAGATTTATAATGTTAATTCAACTAATGCTTTTTCAGTTTTTGTATTGTTTTCGCAAGTTACATATCCAATATACTTTGAAGAGGCTATAAACAATGAAGTTTGGGCTCAAGCCATGGATGATGAGATAGACACCATAGAGAAGAATCAGATATGGGAATTAGTATATCTTCCAAAAGGAAAGGACGTGATAGGAGTGAAGTGGGTCTACAAGACCAAATATACTACTAATGGTAAAATACAAAAACATAAAGCAAGGTTGGTTGCAAGAGTTTTTTCACAGTAATATGGAGTATATTACGATGAGACATTTACACCTATAACATGTTTGGACACGATAAGAATGGTTTTAGAAATTACAGCTCAAAATAAATGGCCTAGTTATCAGATGGATGTAAAATCAACATTCTTGAATGGTTTTCTTGAAGAAGAATTTTATGTGAATAAGCCAGAATGTTATGAGATTGAAGGTCATGAAGGAAAGGTATATAGGTTGAGAAAAACACTCTATGGTCTCAAGAAAACACCTAGAGCTCAATATAACATGATTAATTATTATATGATACATAATGGTTTCAATAGGAGCAACAATGAGCCTATCTTATACATCAAGATAAATGAGAAAGGTAAAATTTTGATTTTTTTTTAATATGTGGATGATTTAATCATTACTGGAAATCTGTCTATAGATTCATTCAAATCATCCATGAAGAAAGAAGTTGACATGAAAAATCTAGACCTCGTGCACTATTTTTTGGGCATTGAAGTTCAACATTTAGAAGTTAGAGTTTTTATTTCACAAGTAAAGTATGCTAATGATGTTTTGAAGAGATTTAACATGTTAAATTGTAAGCTAATTCCAACACTAGTTGCAGTAAGTTTGAAGTTAAGAAATTATGACAACGGATTATTTGTATATCCAACATTGTTCAAAAGGCTAGTTGGAAGTCTCATGTATTTGACGGCCACAAGCCTTAATATTATTTATGGTGTGATCCTTATCTCAAGGTTCATGGAATCTCCAAAATATTCACATTGGAAAGATAGAAAAAGGATTTTAAGGTATGTATGTGGAACTAAGAATCATGGAATTTTGTATTCAACATCAGATGAGTTCAAATTCATAGGTTATATAGACAGTGATAGTGTCAGAAGTATAGATGACAGAAGAACACATCTAGCTATAATTTTCACTTTGGAACAGGTGTAGTTTCATGGGCATCGAAAAAATAGCCTATAGTCACATTATCTTCAGTAGAAGCATAGTATGTAGCAACAAAAAGAGAAACATGTCATACTATTTGGATGAGAAGAGCATTGAAAGATTTGAGGCAGAATCAAGAGGATGCTACACATATTTTTTTGTGACAACAATTCAGGAATAACATTGTCCAAAAATCATGTTTTTCACAAGAGGAGCAAGAACATAGACATGAGGTATCACTTCATCAGGGAGTTGGTTAACAACAAGAATTTTTTTCTTGAATTTTGTAGATCTAAAGATTAGTTTGCTGATATTTTTATAAAAGATTTAGGAAATGAAGTGTTTGAATATTTGAGAAGTTGTTTGGGAGTTTGTGATCAAGAATATGTTAGATCTGGAAGTGCACTCTCAACTCTAGAATAATAAAATTTTGAGGCTCAAAATTAAGGGGGAGTGTTGGAAATAGATAATTTCTCCCACATTCTTTAATTACTATTTTTCGGGAAAATTAAAAACAAATTCGTTTTTTATGAATAGGTTTTTTTAAATGGATGTTCCTAATTTTAGGAAAAGCTAATAAAGAAAATAAGTCAAAAATATTTGTATTCATGCCCAAAAGCATGTGTTATTTTTAGTTGATGTTTTATTTTTAAGAGTTGAGTGTTTTTATTGTTAGATGAAGCCATCTATTTATTAGAGGCAGTTAAGGCTCACCCATAATATTGTTATCCAGAAGCATCAGAGGAATTAAGGTTATAGTAATATTTGCCCCCATTGTCTCTGAGGAAGTAGTATCCCCATGCATGTTGACCATCCAATGTTGTTCCCCACCCAACTGCTTGTTCCTCTTTTAGAAAAAAAAAATCTTTTAGAAATGTGGAGAACTCTTCTTCTTGTCGACAGTGTCTCCCATGGTGCCAAATTTGGAGAAGGACTTTACAACTTCAATTAAGGTGCTATATGTGTAGACTTTCAGGTCAGACAGCTTGCATCATTTCTGCATTTCAAAATTTTATTGAAAACTATTTCTGTAATAATTGAGGCCACTCATGATCCTTATCTTCATATGGATCTTTCGCCATGTGGAGTACATTGGCTTTGGAAGCCAGTGCTACAATATTGAAATGGGTCACCACGACATCCATTTTTCCTACAACAAAGCTTGCCTACTCTGAAAACATAGTTTTTGTTGTTCCAACTATAATATCATATAAACAACATTAATATACAAATATTGGCATCCATGATTTATATAACATGCCACCATTATGTGAACTGGTTGTGCTTCCATTCAACACTGTTAGGTATCTATAATGGGAGATTCATTGTAAATTTCTATCAATCTACATAGGTTGGTGAAAGACAAACTTGTTTTTTTATGTTGTATGTCACATAATTGGAATGCCAAGTGTTAAAATCTCACATAGTACCACACCAACATCCATTAACATATAGAAAGTGATAGCAACAAAACATTATACACAATTGAACTTAGCTTTAAAAAATCATGTCTCGCATTGAGGTTTCTTATTGGTTTTATTACATTAAAGGTGAGGTTAGGTTTCAAATGTAGAACCTAATATATTTTTGTCATTATTAATTTTTTCCATTTAACATCAAATTGCACTCACAAGAATAATATCAATGAGTTTGAGATGATAAATTTCTGTGGAACATGCATGCATTTAATTCTAACCTTTTCTTTCCATATTTTCATTCATATTGTCATCTTATATATCAAATAAAGAGTCATTAAATTGAAAATCTTGACTTTGTAAACAATTAAAAAATAGCAAAACCAATTTACACCCATACTTTATTTAAAAAGTTACGTCCTTTTTAGTTGTGTAAGGGTTGGTTATCAGTGTCATAGAACTAATAGTCAAGTTAACAACATTTATTGAGCAAACCCTTTATATGGCATAAAAAAGACACAGGTACAATGATAGTTATTTTTCAAAAGAAGACCAATGTAAGAAACTTCTTACTACACACAGACGTCAGTTGACTCTGGGTTCTTTGTTCATAGCCTTGCAGCCATATCTGTGTTTGAATGTGTAAACTATTGGTTTCCCCCCTTTTTCTGGCCTATTTAAAAACAAATTGTAGTTACAAGAATAGTGCGAATGAAATCAATAAGGTAAAGTGGAGAAAAAATAGCATATATTATTTGGTCAAGAATAATTTTTGTCATGGAATAGGTGTGGGACATGTAGGTATTTAATTCCATTATTTTCTTTCTAAGTTTTCATTCTTTTCTTCATCTTATCTAACAAATAAAATTCCACCCAATTGAAAATATTGTTGCCATAAAAAATTAAATAAAAAACAATGAATCCCATTTTCCCATATTTTCTAAAAAAATCCATCTCTTTCAATTGTGTAAGGGTAGTTGTCAGCTCTATAGAAGTATCAAACAAATTAGCAACACTTACTAAACGACCCCTTCATATGGCTAGAAATAGACATGGTACAATGTTATTCTTAAGCTCCAAACTATTTTTGATTAAGTTGACTCATGTTAAATTTTATAGATGTACTTGTCAACGTAGGGGGTGGAAAGACCCTAGGTGCAAATCTTTTGATCCACAACCTACCACCCATTACAGAATAATAACAAACCCACAAATCATAAACCCTCCATTACATCGAGAAAATGGAGACTCTAAAATAAAACACCATCACTTGTATGTATAGAAAAAATAAAGACCAACTACAAATTATCCACAAACAATTTTTCATGATGCCAATTTTTGGATTTGTAATGTTAACACTTGTAATTACATCGATGACCTTTTTTACAAACTAAACCAATGTGAGAAAATTCCAACAACACATAGATATCATACGAATCGGAAAATGCAGACTGTAAAAGTAAATACCATCAATTATATATACACATAAAAGAAAGGCCAACTATGAATTATCCACAAACAATATTTCACAATGTTGTTTGTTGGATTTGTAATGTTAACAAAGAACTACATTGATAGCCTTGTTTCCAAACTAGAATGATGTGAGAAAATACAGACAACACACAAATGTCAAATGACTTCATGCTAGCATAGAAGATTGTGCTTTCATTGATCTCTACTTGAACCCTTGACATTGGTTTGTATTACATTTTCATTTGGTTTTGGGATCAACAAGCATCACTTTTTGCATTGATGGTCCTTTGAGCACAACATCGTCTTGCATCATGGATCTTATTTTCAGTATTGTCATTCACATTTTCTCGCATATAACATCTCCTCACACCACTGATAGGATCACCTGTGTTTACATCAAGATCATGATGATAAAGTGGAGCATAGATAATAGATATAATTTGGGAAGTAACAATTTGATTCATGGAAAAAGTGTCAAATCCATATATTTAATTCCCTCATTTTTCTTTGGAAAACATTCCATTCATGTCTTCATCTCGTCTAATAAATAAAATGTATTTCAATAAAAATAAATTACACCATAAAAATATTATAAAGAAATAGCAAAGCCAATTTTCCCCATATTTTGTAAAAAAAATTCTCTTTTAGATGTGTAATGATAGGTTGTTGGCATCTTACAACTAACAAAAAAGTTAGGAGTGACTATTGAGTGACACCTCCATATAGCTTAAAATAAACACGATAAAACATTATTCTTAAGCTTGATACTATTTCTGATTAGATTGACTTATGTTACATATTTTGTCTATGTACTTGTCTGTGTTAGGCGTGGAAATACCCCCAGTGCAAATCCTTTAATTTTTAACATGACGCCTACTGCAAAATAATATAAACAAATCAACAAAATACATACTGTAAAAGTAGACGCCATTACTTAAATTTATATACAAACACAAAAAGTAAGGTACAAACTATCCACAAATAATATCACATGATGTCGATAGTTGGATTTGTAATGTTAAAAACTACATGTGTTGATATCCTTTTTTCCAAACTACGTTGATGTGTGAAAATTATAACAATGCACATATATCAAACAAATCTATGTTCTTTGGTCATTTCCTTATAGTTATATCCATTTCATGAGTTATTTTAGAGAGATTTTCATTTAGGATAGGAGGTCTCATGGAAGGGTCTCGTGCTCCTCTTTATGCCTTAGAATGCACCTCTTGTTATCTTTCCTAACTCATTCTCCTCAACATACCCTTGTAAGGTGAATTTCGTTTCTCACCCGTGTGCTTCTCTTTGCTTCTCTATAACATAAAATAGTTTTCTTTCATCAAGCTCTATTTGATCCCTCTACTTTGTTTTGTATTGGATTTGCATTTTATTTTGGGATTAACATGCATCAATATTTTCATTGTGGGTTGTTCAACCTTGAATTTCCTCTTTTCCTAATGCCTCAAACATTAATCACATTAATAAGAATTTCCAAATGTGATTCTTGGTAATTGTGCCTAACATGTATCATAAAAATGAGAGGATAAGGTTTTGTGCCAATGTTCATTGATAGATAATGCCATCAAGAGTGTTGATAGGAGAAACCCTAATCACTACCTTAATTTCTACAAAGAAATTATTTTCAAAATGGTATATGAAATTAACAACATAAAGAATTCTAAACATAGAGTTTTCTTATCTAATACATGTAGAGTTTATAATTCAAACATGTGCAACTTTCCCTTGGAAGTATTGATTGACCATGTATGCTACCTGATGACCTATACACCTGTAGACACCAAATTTGGGTCACACTCCCCTTAGTCCCCTTTAATTAATTAATGTAACGTATTCACCTAATCGTGACCCCTTACCCCACATTCATATTAATTTAATTACTTACAATTGAATTAATGTTCATCCTCACATTATTAATTAATTTAATTACTTTAATTAAGTCAATTTACACATCACCTAGACACCTCACCATGGACTTATTCTTAGTCTATTAATTAACTAAAAGTAAGTCTCTACTTATCTTAACCGATTGGGACTCTTTCAAATCCTAAAATAAAATTCCTATCCCTTCTCCAAAAACACTACTGCTTATCTAAGTGCTAACCCTCATATGAGACCTAGACTGACAATCAAAGCATGCAAAAATAGTAAATATTTTTCTATTTTTGGAAAACCTAGGATTTCACACCTTAACCAACGCCGGTTATCCCTCAATTGATGCCAATCAACTTGATCGGCATCAGTCACCTTATATACCCTTTGGCAAACTTTTACTAAGGGTTCTCATTTTTGAGTTCTAAGAGATCTTTTCCATTCAAGTACGAACTAAAGACTTCTCAGCATCCAAACGACAAAATACATTCAACCACAGGCGTAAGAAAGCACCTGATACTAATTCGGGAGAATTCCTGGAGTATTTTTGTGGCACTAATCACAAATTTCTTCATGGGATAAGAACACTACCTTCCATAATCTATCAGACCTGCAAATATGAGTAAGTGTATTTGATTTTCATCATTATGTAATTTCTTAAAGTGTAATTTTGTGTATACTTTGTTATTAAATTTTTATTCTTTCTGGCATTCCCTCCATTCCCACCTTCTTATTAATCTACCCATCCCACCCACTCACAACATCCTAGCTCTATGTACTTGACCTCTATGCATTCCTGAGTCTTCCTGACATTATTACGAACCTAACCATCCTCCCTCCATCCTCTATGTAATCACAGAGAAGTCTAAATCTACCTTTTTTATTAATTACCACCAAATTACCCCTACCAACACCGATTATCTTAACCATCATCAATTTCCCCTCTTCGCCTAGCATCAGTCACCCGGACCGATGTTGATCTCTATGTTATCTTATTCACTTAACTAACAAATCCTCAAAAACCTCCCCAAGCCTCACAAAATCTCATCCAAACCTGATACCCCACCTATAACCTCACAATAGACCTTCGCCAACTCTTTATGTAGACACAGAGGGAGCCTGGACACCATTTTTTGACATTCTTCTATTTCCCATCCTAAACTGTCATCGGTCATACCTGAACCGATATCGGTCACCCTGACCGACGTCGGTCCATGTTCTTGGTAAAACTTCCATAGAGAAACAAGCTTACTAATCACTCAAAAACCAACTCAAACTTCACCCACATCTTACCCAGACCCTATATGTTACCCTCAGACCACCTTCCCAACCTAGAACTTGAACCAGGACCTTCACCAGTTTAGTTCTATCAATCATTTAATTGGATTACCACAAATAGTAACCTGAGATACCTAAATCAGAACACTAACATTATATTCTTTTATTTGTATGTTTAGTTTTTTCATATTGAGTTATATATCAGTGGATTGAATACCATCAAGGAAGTATCACACTTCCTGGATCTAGTTCACGCTAGGAATTCTACTTACTTTTGCTAGTAATTATATCTTGTGGTCTTTTTTTGTATTACAGGTAGTTCTTCCTAGCCAAAAGGAAGCTCACACAATCAACATTGGATCGAAAATCAGAAACATGTGCACTCAACCTTTGACCAACGTGATAACAGGTATTCCTCCATGACCTATTTACCTTTATCTATTTTATATCCACAATAATCCGGTGAAACAACACCACAGCCACCTATTTACACATCTTCTTAAACAACATCCTACTCAGAGAGAGAGTTGTCAACAATCACATGACCAGAGGATTGACAACATGCACCAAGCTGTTTCTCTGTCCAGTCATTATCTATGAGAAATGAATTCCTTCACCAAAAATTTACCTGAAACCATCCTTAAAATTCTTGTATTTTCATAGGGTACCTTTTACCAAACCAAAAACTTTGTTTCTATTCACAAGTTAGTCCTAGATAGCATAAGCTGAAACATAAAAAATCATCAATAGGATTTCGTGTTTGCTAGTTTTTGTTTGAGTTGTGAGGTCATATTCTATAGTGCCCACTTCCCTTCGACACTTATTATATTTTTATCTCGATTACTGTTGGTTATATACATGGATATTATTGTATCATTTTGGCTTAGCATGATGATTAGACGATAGAGATACTTTGATTATTGATGGATTTCGATTCATAGTATGATTTGTGTGGATTTCTTAGAGAGACATTTTATATTGATGATGATGTGTTGTTGACATATTTATATATTTCTGACATTCGACATTTTCGTCATATTGAGTAGGATTTAGCAGTGAACTAATCTTGTGATCTTATTGGTATTGATGAAATATAGAATTGAGATGTTGTTGGAATTTTAAAATAGTAACATTATTTTCCTAGATGATGATTTAATTTATGTATGGATGATTGTTGACTTATATGCATATATTTTATCTTGGATGTTTTGATGCGGCCACGAGGCCAAAGGAGGTATTGTGTGTTTTACAGGTGATTATATCACAACAATCAAAGGGGGATTGGAGACCAACCACATCAGAATACTGGATGGATACGACATGGTCATTACCATGGAAACTTGTATTATGTTGTGTGTGTTTTATTTGTTGTTAGGGGGTCCCCATGGGGGGGTGACCTCTAATTGTGACCAAGGGTTTTGTGTGTTATTCTTTATTTTCCTTTATTTAATTTAGAGTATGTGATTTTATGTGATGTAATTCCCCTTTTATCATTAATTAATTTGTGTCTAGATTAGTAAATTATTCATGTTACTAAACTAATTATGGATGGATCAAAATAATTCATTTATTAGTTTAGATGTTTCTTTGGTTTATGTGTTCTCAATGGAGTGTATCTAATCTTGAGTGTTGGACACTCTACCTCTCTTAGGAAATTCGGATTTGGCCTTAAGGGCCAATTTTGGAGGCTTGTGGGACAACAAGCTTGTCCCACACCTCTTAATTTCTTATACCAACCCTACCTATGGGTTGGGGGGTCAAAAATAGACCCCATTATGTGTTTTGGAAGGAAAAATGGAGATTTTTAATTGCACTTTCTTACATGTGCTTATTTCTTTTTGTCCTAAAGGGTGTGGGTTGGAGTGGTGTGTGTAAGAGGTTTGTCATACCTCTCAACCACCCATTTATTATGCCATTGGGGTATGGGTTTGACTTGGGTGATGTGGGATGGAGAAGAAATTGATGTGGCATCCTACATGGAGCCACATCATCTCCCTCTTCCTCTTTTCTATTTATTGAAATTTTGGGAAGTAAATGGGGTTACTATCTTGGATTTGGATCTTGGATTTTTAGGGAGTTGTTGCTTGTTGGAGTAGAAGGGAGCTTGGAGTTTCTTGAGTTTTGAAATATTTTGGGACTTGCTTGAAAATTGGAACTTTACCATGGCAAGGTAGGGTCTTGCACTCTTGTTTTTCTTCTTGTTTTCTTGTATGATATGTGTTGTATGGATGTGTGTTCTTGTTTGAAGTGTTGGGTAGTAAATTGACCTTAGGTTGTGTTGAGATGGGGAAATGGGGATGAAATATGTTGGGAGGCATAAGAGATTCTTTGTGTGTTTAGGAGGGAGTGGGTTTTGGATGCCCCATCTTGTTCTATTTTGATATTTTTTGTAGTGTGGGAGCCATAAGAGTGAGGGAGGCACAAGAGACATATATTTGTGTTATGGGAAGGCATAAAACATTTTGGGGTTGATTGTTTTTTGGAGGATTTTAGTGGTGGGCATCCAAACCCTTAAGAGGCACAAGGGTATCCCCATATTCTTGTCTCTACTTGGCTTATTTTAGAGCCATTGTTTGGGAAGTTGTTGTCCTTAAAAATGATTTTTTTTTGTGGTTATCTTCCTTGTGTGTTTGTTTCTTGAAAGTAAGTGTGGAAGCATTGTATAGTTTCCATGTTTAATTGATTTGTCCCTTATTGTCCTTGTGGTTGGGGCTCGGGGGCCAATGAGAAGAATTGCTTCTTCTTCTCGGTGGAGTTTTTGTTGGGTTGAGAGTGTTGCCTCTCCCCTATTTTTTGTTGTTGTGATCAAGTGAATAAAATATGGAGCCTTGTTGGAGATTTGGAAGCTTGGAGCACTAATAAAACACACACACACACACACACACACACACACACACACACACACACACAGATAGATTGCATTATAGTTATCTTTCTTGTAAAATTATCACTTCAAGTGGAAGTTTATTGTAATATTTTTGAAAGAAAAGTGTTATTGAGTATTGGTTATTAAGGTGTATTGTATGTGGGAAAGAAAGACAAATTTTAGTGAAACAAGTTTGATACAATGGAAATAATGTGAATAGAGGAAACAACTTGTTTACATTTTAGTTGATTTATCACCTAGTCACATAGGTGTGTTACTCTTGTGTCTTAAAAATTATTGGAAAAGTAGTTCTTTTTGAAATTTCTTGTGGGTAATTATTTGTAAAACTTGTATGTTGCAAAGGAAAGAAATATTAAATTCTATTGTAAATTATTTGAAAGGCATATAATAGAAATGTGTTAGACCATATTTCTTTGCACTTTCTTGTATTGGTTGAAAGAGAGTCAAACTTTGAATGACCTTAGCCTCATTTGATTGTATAAAGTGATTATCATATTTTTAATAAATTATAGATGGAAAAAAAACTTAAATTAGAATTGTCATTTAATTGCCTCCAATAAATTAAGGTATAAATTACCTAAATCAATAGTTATAATAAAACTATACATATATTTTTTATGCAACCAAATTATAAGAGAAAATTTAAGTACATTACTATAAGTATAATACTATTGATATTATTATCACTATATAAAGATATTATATTATATATAAACAGCCCCTAAGATATTATATATATATTATATATAATTATATAATATATAATACAACACAATCACTATAAGAGAGCTTTAAAAGTTTTTTTACAAAAGTTATAAGCAAAAAACATTGTCGGGGCTTGTGCACATAACGTTAAGGGAGAATTGAAGGGGGGTGGGGTACATACATACATAGGTTCATACATCCCCCAAACCCAATACAGGGGTTGCCATAAACCTGTCATATTTGTGGACTGTGATTTCTTTTGGACGAACTAAAATTTTTTCATATATACATACATATATACAAACGTATATTTGATCTTACATACATAATACAACCACTATGTATTTATGTATGTATGTATGTATGTATGCATTCTTACACACACACACACACACACACACACCAACACAAATATGCACACATTCTTCTACCCATTGTAAACATAACCATTTTAATCAAAAAATGGGGCAAAACCCATAAGACCATTTGGGAAAATCTTAATATAATGAGATGAACAAAATAAATGAATACATTGAAACCCTAAATGTAAGGGTATAAATAAAACAAGAAATAAATGAAGACATGTGTATCCTTCCTAATATATTGAGGTGGTTTTTCATGGCATTTCCTTATCCTCCACCAATCTTCAAAACAAACAAAGAAATAATAAGCCAAATAAAAGAGAAAGAAGTCTTTCATAAGAAAACTTAGGGTTAGTGGAATCCCTTGATCTTGTGGCCCCAAATGAATCCATCCAACTGGATGAGATTCATCCCTACAAAAAGTAGGTGGGGAGTGGGTGAGTGAAATTTTAAATTTTAAATGCATGGGTTGACTTTTTAGGGGCCCACTTGAGTTGTGTAGGGGGTGTGATTATTGTTCTAACCCTTGTGCTAAATTAAGGACCTTGTTATTTGTTTTTAAAACCTTGTCACCTTGTGGGGATTAATACAACTTTAGTATTAATTTAAATAGACCCATTCACCCCCTTGGGATTAATTTGTTCAAGTTTAACTATAGTAGGGAAATTTAAATGTTTATCAAAATAACATTTAGGGGGATACCTAAACCATACCTTAGACTAAGTAAGTTTATTGAAAGGCATTGAGAGTTTTATTATTTTACTATAACATGGGGATTAAAAATGAAAATTATTTTATTAATTTAAAGTAACTTAGAAAGAATAATGTGATAAATGTTATTGAAACCTCTTTATGACGCACGTTTTTCAAAATAAAAAATTCCATAATTTTTCTAGCTTTCGGCCTAGGTTATTCTTGGGTTTTGTGTGGAAAATTTTACAGGTGTTACACTTGGTATCAGAGCCATGGGTTCAAAGCTTGGATGTTTAGGCACATAGAAAAACATGAGACATGAACATTTAACCTAACGCAATATTTTTTTTAAAACCTAGAAAACAACATTATCCGATAATTGTATAATATAGTAAACTTAAAAAACTAGAACAAAACCTGAGAATGATGAACTAACTCTCACCTTGGTCTGTGCAGGAGGCATGAGACTAGATGAGGGGTTATTACATACGAAGATCTAGACTTGACACTTCTAGATCAGAGCATGTAGCATCTATTCTACCTCAAGATATTACAGACGCTTCAGGACGTCAATGCCACTATACGTGGAGGATCCTTAGGAGGATGACTGGCTACCAAGACAAGATAGGGAGCCATCAATTGAGACTGCATGCATATCCTCGACACATCAAGGAGTATAGGGTAGAGAACTCCCACATGGAGTCAACTAGAGTAAAGTCACTGTAGAGGGGACATGGAGACAGAATTTTAGGACACATGGATAGATCTCGGAGCCCTAGGCTGAGGGAGGAACATGTAGAGATACCTAGGGGTTGTCAGTCATCAGCTATAGACCATATTAGGGAGATCTTGAAGTGATGATTGTCTCACTATTCAGTAGATACAGGTAGTTTTCAGGCAGAGGCCTAGTTAAGGAACTTGAGTGGGTGCTTCAAGCTCTGCCCATGTACTAGTGACACGAAAGCTCGTGTTGCGATCCATCTTCTTAGGGATGGAGTAGGTGTCTGGTGAAGGATTAAGGAGCAGAAGCTCCACATAGACTTAGAGACATTTACCTGGGAGCTCTTCGAGGAGCAGTTCAAGAGAAGGTATTTATCCAAGAGGTTTATTCAGTAGAGGATAGACGAGTTCCACAACCTCCGTTACGCATCCATGACTATAGCTGAGTATGAGAATTGATTTCTAGATTTACTCTAGTATGTCAACTATATACATGATGAGAAGATCTAGGTATGAGAATCGATTTTTGGATTTACTGAAGTTGGATTTGGGAGGTGCAGTGTGCATTCATTTCCCACAGACCTTAGCAGAGGCCATTGATTAGGCCTACATTACATAGGAAACTCGGGGGAAGACTCTGTTAGGAAATAAGAGATAAAATATGTGGAAAAATCCCTTATAGAATCACAATAGTAGAAACTAATATGCAGAAAATATTGCAGATCTGAAAAAAAATTGCAGAATAAATAACACAACACAAAGAGACAAGATTTAACGTGGTTCACCCAATTTGGGCTACATCCACCAAGAATCACTTGCTCAGATTTTATTACAAGCCTCCACTCTCTCAATACAATACCCAGATCCATTTGGAGCTATGCTCAACAAACTCTATAGAATTCACACCTGAATTCAAAACACATCTGTAATACATTTGCTTGTCTATCTATCATATGCATAAGACCATATAAATAGACAACTGCTTAAGCAGTTTGATACAAAACCATGGGTATCAAAACCAAGGGCAAAAACCGTGGGTATCAAAACAATGGGCAAAAGACCGAAAAAACCATGGGCCCAAAAATAGCCCATAACGGTTACCCATTACCCATGGGTTAATAAACCACCCATGAAAATTTGCTTCGGGGGCTTCGCCCCCGAACTCCCTTCCATCGGGGGGGCTTCAACCCCCTGAGCCACTCACCGGTGAGCGGGACCGCCGTAAAAATACTCGAGTGTAACACATGGGAGGTGTACCATACTCTAACATGAAAATAGGCTCCACAAACATAACAATATCCCACTTGGAGACTAGTTTCCACTGAGAAAGCTTCTCAACCCTTCACTGTCATCTGCGAAGGCCAACCAAAGCTGAACATAGCTTTAGTTTATCCCTGTGTGACCACCTTGGTCATACATGTCTACAGGATTCTGACTGGTATGAATCTTCTCCAACTTCAAATTATCTTCCTCCAAAGCTTGTCCTGATGAAGTGATATCTCAATTGTATATGCTTCATCCTGATGGAGTGGAAAGCAAAGTTCTTAGCTAGGTGTATAGCACTCTGACTATCACTATATAGCTTACATTCCTCCTGCTTATGCCCCAAATCCTCAAGAAATTTTTTTAGCCAACTCATCTCTTTGCTTTCCTAGATTGTGGCAGCAACATACTCAGCCTCCGTGGTTGACAAATCTAATAACTGTAGTCGTGAAATCCAGCTCACTGTTGTCCCACCTACAGTGTAAATATAACCTGTTGTGCTCCTCTTGCTGTCTACATCTCCAGCCATAATCTGAATCTACATAACCATGTAAAATGGTGTCTGATCCACTGTAGCACAAAACTGTCCCCATGGTTCCTCTCAAATACCGAAGGATCCACTTTTACTGCTTGTCAATGCTCTTTGGCCTGGATCACTCATAAATCTACTCACCAGGCTCCCATTTGCATGGGCAATATCAGGCTTTTAGTGCACACCATAGCATACATAAAACTACCAATTGCTGATGAGTAAGGTACCTTGGACATTTGGTTTCTTTCCTGCTCTGTCTTGGGACACTGCTCCTTTGATAACTATAAAATGGCCTGCCAAAGGAGTCCCAACCGGTTTAGCATCCTGCATGTTAAACCTATCCAATAACTTCTGAATGTACTCTTCCTGAAATAAAGTCATCTTCCGTTCCTTCCTATCCCGAGTTATCCTCATACCAAGGATTTGTCTGGCTGCCCCCAAATCCTTCATATCAAAGGATTCACTTAGCTGTTTCTTTAGTACTTTTATTTCCTGCATGTTTTTACCTGCAACCAACATGTCATCTACATACAAACACGGGAAAATATAACTTCCATCCTCAAATTTATTTGTATACACACAATGGTCAAAATGACATCTAATATAACCTTGCTCCATCATGAAGCTATCAAACTTTCTTATACCATTGACAAAAATGGAGCTTTTTTTAAGCCATACAAGCTCTTCTTCAGTTTGCACACCATCTCCTCTTTACCTTTGACATCATAGCCTTCTGGTTGTATGCATATATAGACATTCCTCCTCTAAATCACCATATGAGAAATGTAAAAGTCTTTACATCATAACCATTCTAAGTGCAAGTCTTCTACTAGGACAAATTATTCCAAGAATTTAGTTCTAGATAGAAGTCATTTTTACTACAGGAGAAAAAATCTCATCAAAATCTTATACCTTGTTTCTGTTGCAAACCCCTTGACCACCAACCGGGCCTTATATCTTTTCTTTCCTCATTTCTTCATCTTTAACTCTGTACAACCCACTTGTTCTAACCCTAATGTTTAATCTTTTTCCTTCAGGTAGCTTCACCAAATCCCAAGTTTGGTTCTCCATGAGAGACTTATGCTCCTCATCTATGGCTTACTCCCACTTCTTCCTGTTTCATCTACCTACATTGCTTAATCAAAGCTCTTTGGTTCTCCACTATCAATGACCTAATAAATAATAAAGAGAAGGGATAAAAACGTTTAGGTTCAAAAACTTCTTACCCTAGAATACCTCCTCAATATAGGAGTTTTAGGGTTCCTATGAGTAGGTTCCTGAACTTATTCATGATTGTCACTTTTCCATCTGGAAGATCCTCTACCACTGCATATTATTTCTTGGATTCTTCCCTGTTTTCCTGCAACTGTTGCTTATACATGACTTTCTCATTAAAGACTACATCCCTAAATCTGAATGATTTTCTTGTCACTTAATACTCCAACATTTAGAATCCAAATTCATCACCACCATAACCAATGAAAGTACATTTTTCTGACTTAGCCTCTAGCTTGGTTCTATCATCCTTGTCTATATGAACAAACATTGTTCACATCGCAAAGACTCTAAGAAATGAATAATTAACTTTCTTACCATACCAAGTGCCTCCTAAGGTATGCCTCCATCCAAGGCAATTGAGGGTCCTCTGTTTATCAAGTATGACAATTGTGCTCACCGCTTCTGCCCAAAAAGAAAGAGGTACAGTCCTGCATGTAACCTCATGCTGCCTAGCATGTTCCATTATTGTTCTGTTCATCCTTTGTGATATCCCATTCTACTACAGAGTTCCTGGAACTGTCTTTTGCCTGCGGATTCCATTCTTAGAACAGTAATCATTAAATTCATGTGCTAGTAATATTCCCCTCCATTATCTGACCTGAGACATTTTAGCTTAAGACATGTTTCATTCTCTACCAAAGCTTTCCAATTTAACAAAATTGTCAAATACATCAGATTTGTTTCTAATACAATAAACCCAAACTTTCCTTGTTGCATCATCAATAAAAGTAACATAATAACTTGAACCCCCAAGAGATGATACCTGAGCCAAAGCCCCCACACATCAGAATGCACCAGATCTAACTTACTCTCTTTCTTGATAGGTCCAACCTTGAGGAAACCTTACTGGAGGGGGTTTGGTGTTTCACCATATATGCAGTCCTCACAGAAGCTCCAAATCTATGTTTCTGTATATCATAGGAAAATTCTTCTTTATGAAGGCTCCATGCCCTTATGGCTCATATGACCGGAGCTGTATAGTGCCACAATGTTATTATCATCGTCGTTATTGAAGCCACAAGATTACAATCATTAGTGCTATAAGTGGTTAAATACAAGGTTCCAACCTTCTTACCTCTTGCCACCACAAGAGCACCCTTGGTAACCTTCCAAGAGTCTGCTGTAAATATCATAAGTACAACCATCACTTCCCAACTACGCCTGAGTCTAGATATCAAATTTGTGTTCTTAATGTAGGCACATGTCTGACATCTTTCAATAGCCAAGTATTTCCATTGGGGTACATCTTAACCTAAACAGAACCCTTTTCCAACTATGTTATAAGGCTCATCATCACCAAGAAAAACATGCCCAAAATCTCCTTGAACATAATCAACAATAATAATGCTTATGTGGAGAAGCATGGAAAGAAGTCCCCTGGAATCTAAAACCCAAGATTCAGTAATATTACGTGTTAGAAAAGAAAGAATCAAAGCATCCATGGGGGACATACATTACCCATTGCCACATTTGCCTCCTTGTTTTCTTCCTATTGTTTCTTCTTGTCCCGAAGCTCCACAACAGTCCTTCTTTGCATGCCCAAACTAAATTCATCGAGTGCCAAAAGGTAACTGATCCTAATTTTTCCGATTTGGATTTTGCCTAATGCTTGGATTTTCCATGGGGGTTTCACTATATTAGAGGGGTTTAAATCTAGGGTTTCTACTGTCAATTTATTCCCTGAGATTATGAAGATTCACCTGAGATTTTTCTGATGGAGTTAAAATTCTTGCTTAGGATAAAACCCAGACAAAAGCATGAAACTTGCTACCTTTTTTGAAGTTGGGGAGGAACATTGTGTTTCTTACCACCATTGCCATGGCTATTTCTTGAAATTTCCTCAAGTAATAGATGCACATGATGCATAAAGCCCTAACTTGTGGTCATGAAATTATATTGTAATCTTAGAGCTAGAATATTTACAACCGTATTAATATCATTTACACCATGATCTATTATCCTAAATTTTTTTCACAGAGATCTTCAGACTATGAACTTAGCCTTCTTCCTCTATAGGTCATCTGTTTTCTAGGAATTGAGGATTTTTCAAAAATAACTTCCCTGGATGCATCCATATCCATTCAAGGCCTAATTATCCTTTGAAACATTAAATAATACCGAAGAAGCAAGACATAGTCACGGATTGTCTCAGCGTTCCTTCCTATCCAACAAATGCCCCCAACTCCGGATCTTTCAAACCCTGAGGGTTCTTTCACCTCAATCACATAAGGACAGTGGAAAGTATAATATATCCCTCTGATAAAGGGATTGCAGATGCCTTGTACAATCTGAAAAAGGGGATTCAAAATTCTAGGCCGATGAACTCTAGTAAAAGGGATCAGGATCTTTGTTGATCTGGGATAGCTCAAATTGATGAGAGCCGAGTTTCAGCTGCTGACACGATCCTTACTACTTCAATAAGAATCTCATACCAAGATTTGAAAGATTTCCTTCACATGTATTGAAGGTCAAAATAAGAGATAAAATATGCAGTATTTAGGCGGATCACAGTTATGCAGGAAAAGTAGGATCTCCATATTGCAGGATCAAGTATTCCAGGGATCTCAGAGAAAAGTGCAGACATGAAGCTCACACTTAGTACTTCCGACAATGAGGCTTCTAATATTTAATGTGAGATTTCTACCCAATTTGGGCTAAGTGGACCAAGAATCACCAGGTCAAAGATAAGGACAAGGCCACCACTCTCTCAGGTACCAGACCCAGATCAATATGGACCTCCATGCTCAACAAACTCAAGAAAATTTTCACACCCGAGCATGTCATCATAGCACATTGGCTGGCAGGAAAGATGGCAGGCCGAGTACCATCTATCGTATGCATAAAATCATGGAGAATTAATTGACGGGCCTTTGGCTGACCTTGTTTTTCTGTTTACCGTTGTTTTCAAAACTTTGTGGTGTTTTGGAAAAAAAACGTCCTATTTACATATGGGTCAAACTCTTATGGATTTTTTCATTTGTTTTGAAAATCATGCTTTCCCGATCATAGTCTGGTTTTCACTTAGCCCCCATGGCTCTTTGTTAATTTTTTTTCTTAAAATGGCTTCTTTTTATACGGGTTTTTTTGGTCCCCACACATTAAAACCAAACTCTTTATCTTATTTTTTAAACATACCCGATGTAACACATCCTCATCCTTGATTCTAATTTGCTGGTATCCCGAACGAAGATCAAGCTTTGTAAAATAAACAGCACCATGCAGACTCATCAAGAAAATCATCAATAAAAGGAATAGGAAACTTATCTTTGATTGTGTACTACTCAGAGATTCGACACACAGAGGGGGTGGAGTATGGGGCCTCCTCCTTGGGGTCCCATTAGGACACATGGTGCACTGAGAGCTTGGTCAACTAGAGATCATCAGTAGAGAACTTAGCAGTCCATAGCCAGATCATCAGGATCCACAACACAGACCTCTAGAGTACTGGATGCTGCTGCATCTCACTTGAGAGGACCAAGAATCTGTTATGGTTATGGCATTATTGGACAATGGCGAGAGTTCCAATAAAACACTTAGTAACAAGGGTAAGGCATAGATTTTTAGAAGCCTGAAGCTTGCGACATGGGATGTAGCCTAGATCTATGAAATGGTTGAGAACCACTAGGTGAGCACCTTGAGAATGTGGATAGAGGACTACATGTGCATTGGTGGTTATTCTACCTCCACATTCTATTTGATTCTAGTTCACTGAGTCTTTATCGTACCATCTTTAGGAGGAGCGTTTTAAAGGTTGGTGGCAGATTGTGCAGGCCTTAGTTGGGATGTCGAGATGGATTCTGGAGCCAAAATCTTTGTAGACTCCTTAGTTAAGGAGTTTGTAGTAGATTTGGCGACCCTTCACCACTATCTCAGATATTCGTTATCCTTATGTTGGGTTTGTATGGAGTCTTCTTGGGTATGGATTGGTTATCTACCCCAACTAAGCTAGAGTGGACTGCTTACCCTAGAATTATCATTACAATGATCTGGGAGGGAGTAGTGAGTGATAGCAGAGTTTAGGGGACCCATTTGTATCCACACACATTTCTGCTAGAGCTTAAGCGATGTACACGCACATGGCGGAGTTGTTAGTTGTACGTTATTTACTAGTGTGATAGGTTGGAGGATGGGGCCGAGTGGACCTTCACTTGATGATCACCCCATCTGGTAAGAGCTTTTTTGATGTGTTTTTCCTAGTGATAGGTGAAGGATGG
>JAHRHJ020000768.1:0-50487 GCA_019776745.2 Taxus chinensis
AGACCAAAATATCGTTCAACTTCGACGGGTGACTACTCAAACTTCGTGGCACCTAGAGATGGATCTTCTGATCCAACACCTCGGTGTAGGGACCCTCTACAAAAGCCTCTGTCAGTTTTTTCCTTCTCATTTCGGTGCTCTCACTACCCTATTGTTTGCAAACACGCGAAATAGTGCAGTTGGAGCCAATGATTGATTGTCAAACGCTATATTTTGCAAACGGTGGGTCGTGGCACTGAACCGACTACACCAGCACATCTGGGTGGCCAGGTGAATGCTAGAGAAGGTGGTGTTTTGGTGCATGACAAGGTCATTGCTTCCGAGCTACTTCATTCGAGCGTAGTCCCTTAAGAGCCCTAAGACCAAAATATCATTCAACTTCGACGGGTGACTACTCGGACTCCGTGGCACCTAAAGACGGTTCGTCTGATCCAACACCTCAACGTAGGGACCCTCTACAAAAGCCTCTCTCAATTTTTTCCTTCTCATTCTGGTGCTCTCGCTGCCCTATTGTTTGCAAACATGCGAAATAGTGCAGTTAGAGCCAGTGATTGGTTGTCAAACGCTATATTTTACAAACAGTGGGTCGTGGCACCAAACCGACTATGTCGGCATGTCTGGGTGACCAGGTGAATGCTAGAGAAGGTGGTATTTCGATACACGACAAGGTCGTTGCTTCTAGGCTACTTCGTTCAGGCGTAGTCCCTTAAGATCCCTAAGACTAAAATATCGTTCAACTTTGACGAGTGACTACTTGAACTTCGTGGCACCTAGAAACGGCTCGTCTAATCCGACACCTCGGCGTAGGGACCCTCTACAATATCCTCTCTCAGATTTTTCCTTCCCAGATTGGTGCACACACGTAGGTATGGTCTTGTAAACACTTCGGGAGGAGTCATTTTCAAAATTTACAACATTTTCAAAATTTACAACTTTTTCAAAATTTACAACTTTTTCAAACAATGAAAGCTTCTCTTAGCTTCAAGAATTTAAAATTCTCTACTAACAGTGCCAACCACGTGAAGGTGGAAGCTTTTCTGGAACCACTAACCTAAACATAAAAGTGTTAGTTGAAAAGAAATTTAAGTTTCAAATCAAAACCATATACTATCTATATATAATAGACAAATTTAAAATAAAATATATTCAAACTTAAATCTAGATTTTTAAGTTCTAACAAATTTATATATATTGAAAAGAAATTATATGTGTACCAGACATGAGCATTATAAATTCATTCCAATGAACCATCAGGATCAGATCTACTATGAATAGCAGACAAGATTACTTCATGATCTGACTCTTGAACCTTCTAAAGAATCTTGTTATTAGGCCTTCCTCGATATCTATATATTTGAATATTTTTCGCTAGAACTAGATGCGAAAATAAGAGTATTTTTCTTGTGTGTCTCAAAGTCTTCAAAAACTAAAACAGAGGATTTTTTTAATGGATACCGTCGAAGCCAAGTTCCAGTAACTACCACTGACCCTGTAGGATACTCAATATCTTCACCATCTATAATAGGAGAAGTCAACTTCTTTCTTTCCTCGATGCAACGACATAAGAAATAGTTTGTTCCTTCTTCATTGTCTTTTGTCGCAATTACTGCAAACACATGTCCTACAAAAAAACAAAGGTTGAACAACTCAAATTTAAATTACATATTAAAATTTCAATGGACATAACTCAATACAAAAATTAAATAAATAACCATAAATACCTTGTCGCACCAAAATCAGAATTTCGTCAAAGTCCTTAGATGTTACAACTTTATCTGCAGAAACAAGTCATAATGCTTGTGGAGGTTAATAACTAGGAAGCGGAGTTAGAGGCCTACAAATCCATCCTTCCACCCATTCTTTTGAAATCACACTCAGCAGTGACAAATTCCATACAAGATGCACAAAAACATGTCAACTTTCTTGTCCATACGGCCCACGAAGTAGCGTCTGAGCTACAAAATGAGTGCATATCACTGAACCCAGTGAGTGTCATACGATCCTCGTAGTTAGCAATATGTTGTTCCTCTATCAACCAAAAATATTTGTGAACTGTGGAATTTTCTTGAGAACCTCAGGCCATGTTGTCAGTACACCATTCCACTATTCTTTTTGCATCTTTTAATTTAGCACCATCTTTGTACTTCAACTCTTCTCTTGCAAGAGCTCTTTTCACACATGCCCCTACATCATCATGCTCTCCTTTTCCATGTCCAGCCTCAGTGAAACTCCAAATATGTTGCACACCCATCTTGACGTGCATTCTTCTCATCCAATAAAACATTCGTGCATTCTTAAACTAAGATGTGCAATTATCTGACCATATATAATGTTGTTTGAAGTTGATGTCCCTATCAGACAAGTTTCCATAAAATAACTGGAAACACCCTTGCACAAATTCAGTAGAATGAGTACAATCATCACTGATATAAAAGTGGTACTCTCTTAAAAAAATTTGATCATTCTCTGTATTGTCAGGAGAATGTAGAAATGCTATATGCACAAAAATGGCAACTTGTACTGAGTTGTAATATTGCGATTGAACATCCATTTGTGGTTACAATGTGTAATTCTTTGCAAAATAGACCACTAAAACAATAGTACCAATAGGAAATGTGTCTTTTCATAGCTTGAACTGTTCATCCAACCATCAAGCTCTATGTGTATGCCTCGCATACTCATAAACAATTTCATCCTTAAATTTTCTCAAAAATTGGAAAACAGACATTTGTTCTGTAACTAGCTCACATTGTTTAGACTCTTTTCCATCTTTCAACTGGTATGCAATTAATTTATATTTATCAAACTCAACTAAATTATGTCCTATTTTACCTTCAATTTTCTCATGGATGTAACTTTCCAATTTAGGTAATCCGCCACATGTACTACAACTTCCATCTAAACAATCCTGACTATAAAAAAATTGTCCAACTTCTTTTTCACAAAATATAGTAGGAATGAAATCCCTGGAAGATATTGGCGGAACTTGAACACCAAATTCTGATAACATAGTTTCAGAATGAAAATTAGAACGAATACGTAAAAATTTAGCATAATGCATCGCAAATTCAACATGTTGCCTACAACAAGTGGTGTGAGCGTGGTTGATTTTCACATAGATTGGTTTCAATATTTCAAAAAAATGTTGAATAATTTTAATTTCTAGATTCTCTTGTTCAAACTTACGAAAAAATTGAGTTTGAGACATATCTAAGAAATGCTTTGGATGTGGTTCACGATTAGTATAACCAACTCTCCGTTTTATAACATCTCTTGTATTAGGTGAAACTCTAGTGTTATCATGCCAAAATTTAATAACTTCTCTTATAGCATCATAATTTTTTTTGTCCTTATGCGGTGCTCTAACAGAAAATGCCCAAAAATTGGCATTATTGAGTGATTGAAGGATATTACGTCTTTCAATTGCTTTCATTAGAGTTTTTCGATTAACTTGCAACATTTGACTTGTTTCCGTAATCAAACGTTGTTTTGTTATTGATTCACTTACAACACTAGTAGCAAGTACATGACGCATAATATTACTATCCCTAGTGCGTCTCTTGACACCAACAGTGTGATATGCATCATGAAGGTTTTCAACAATTGTAGAGGTTTGACCACATATATTAGATGTTGTCAATCCTAAGGTGTTTAATGTAGGTCTCATTTTAATCAATTTCATCAAACTAACCAACAACTGACATCTTTGGGAATCATTGACAATTTCAAAATGATTATCCCAAATTTTAGTGGCTTTTCTTCTAATTTTTCGTTCAAAAAGTTTTTCAGACATTGGTTTCAAAATGTTTTCATCAATTTCAATAAAAAAAATTAGGCTTCTTACATAAAATCCTAGGAGGTGTTTTTGTCAAATTTTGCTTGTCTACAGTTTCAACATGAATTTCCTTATTCACATTTTCATTGTCTCCTTCAATTTCAACATTTTCTACATCATGAGTATCTAATTCTTCTTCAACATTGACATTAAAAACACCTTCATCACGAGTATTTAATTTAACTTCAACATTGACAGTAGAAACATTACCTGGTTCTTCATTGCTTACAATAGTTGGGGTTGAAGATGAACCTCTTCTTGATTCATGAAGTTTCCGCATTCGCTCAGCATTTTGAATTTTCCTGGCCTCTAATTCGTTTGGTGTTTTTTTACTTAATGACTTCCTTTTTTGACTTCGTTTTTTATCTCCCATGATGTTTTACTTTTGGTGATAAGAAAAATGTGCAGAAAAAGACAAAATTTCACAGTAATTCATATGGTAAGGTCAAAGAGTAAAAATCACATGGTAATTCAGACATTGGGATGTGTGTAAATATGATTTATGAATCGCGATTGTGGTTTATCAAGCACGCTCGTGGTTTGTGTTAAAAAAATACGATCGCGCTTTATAAACCGCGATCATGGATCTTTCTGCCGAACCTAAGCCTAGGAAAATCTTTGTTTTTCCCTAACCAAAGCTATGGAAGGTCATTATGAAGTGTAAAAGGTCAAAAAAACTCAAATATGCTCTTCCAAAGACTTGAACCATGTTAAAAAACTGAAAACATTTCACAAAAATAGTGCCATCGCGTAGGGGAGACTCTTAGCTTCAAAGAAATATTGATTTTAAAGTGAATAGAATAAGATAAATATCATTTTATAATTTTTTACTAACAATAGGTCTTTAAGACATTTTTTTCCCATGAATGTTCATGTCTACGTTTAAGACTGCAACTTTTATTTCGCTTATCAAAATATGATAAAACTTATACCATCCCAAGCATGGACAAATTCTATACATGTCAAAAAAATATATTTGATTTCGATATTTTTTGATATAGTTATGGCAGGCAAACAGAAAGCGCTCCGTTTTCTAAATATTTTTAGACCACTTTCATGGAAAAAATCATTAAAAAAAATATTGCTAAAAAAAATACAAAAAAAATCCATCCCAAGATAGACAACTACATCTAACGTTTCACCAAAGGAAAAAAAAAAAACAAGATTTGGTCATCCAAAATGCGGGCAAACGGACTACAATCTTATAAGTTAAAAAAAAAAAAAAAACTAAGTCATATAATTTTAATTGTTTAATAAAGCTAAACTTGTCCTTTTTAAAAAAAAATAGTATTTTAGAAACTAGATTCCGAATGCTACGATTCATATGTATATAATTTTTTCTAGTTTAGAGTGTACGTATAGCTAATAATCCCTACAAGTTGAGATTTCATTATTTTTTGCAATATGACGTCCACAGATGACCCTATATTTGTCCATCAACTTCATGCACTTACCCAAAACACGTATCTTCAAACCCAAAAATTTCAAAAGATTCGGAATCTAATTTTTTGAGAAAAACACAATTTACCGATCATTTTTATTTTAAGATTAGATTCTCAAAAATGGCGAGAGAAGTTTCAAAACTCTCATATCTGCATCTTAGAGGCTGCGGTTTTGTCCTGCAATGACTCCCATAACTCATCTTAGCCTACTCTGATACTAGATGATATCAAAACTCTATATTTGATAATGAATTTAAGAAACAATAATTTTATATCAACACATGAAAATAGAGAAAACACAAAAACAAATAAAATATGGAGAATGATGGAGCAATTTCTATTGAATATGAGAGGAATTTTTTATACAATTGCTTGCTCCTAAAATCATGGAGTCAAGTCTTATGATTTTATCCCCAGATCTCTCCTTTATTCCCTAGTCTTACTCTCAATCCCAATATATTCTCACACATTTCTATCTCTATGAGTTGTGCATGACAACTAATTGTGCACACTCATATATTATTTTATAAAATATTAAAAACTACTACTACCAAATAACCCAAACCACTCCTAAGTGTTCACACTATGAATAATATTTCTGTAACAGATAATAACAAGTTATTGGTGTGGAGATAAAAGACATATAATATGGAACTGTGAGAAGAATATACATACTCAACAAAGATATTACAAAGAGGAAGGGACACAAACAGAACAAGAGACCAAAATAATAGAATCATCTAAGAAAGCTACATCCATAGCATTGGCCAGACCACAACAAGAGGTTCTTACGACACTCAACAATGTAAAAACACTACAATCTGAAAAATCATGGCAAGCAAAGAAGAATCTTATGGAAGATAAACTAGAAAACCAAAAAATGGAAAAAGAAGAAGAGATAAGTATTAAAGGAGAAAATGAAATTGTGACATTGTGTGAGGATGTTGCAGAGCAGAGGAAAGAAAATGTAGAGAGATAACAAGAAAGGAAAAAGAACCAAAACCAAGAGGAAATAGAAAGATAAGTACATGAGGGAAATTTTGGAATGGAAAAGGTGATAAATAAGCAAAAGAAAAATATACTTAGGTCGAAAGATGGTACAAAAGAAAATGAACAAGATGGAAGAAAGAAGTATGATGATTGTGATGTTAAAGAACCAGATCAAAGTTTGTGTGTTAATTGCCATATCACACATGATGAGTATGTATGCCCCAAAGCCGCATCGGTCTATAGATGGTACAAAAATCCTCGAATAAAGAGGCAAAACATGTCGGACATTTCAAAAAGGTCCCACAAGATGGTAATGGAAAAAATGATTCATTCAATTGCCCAAAGGAATCACAATTCTACCGGAATGGAGGGATCAAGACGAAAGCCATAGGGAATGGAGGCACTAGAAAGGTACAACACCTTATGTAGATTCCGCAGGATGAAGATTCTAAAGATGAATATTGAAGTAGATCCTGACAAATTTATATTTGAAAGAGAAGCCAAGGTGCACTTCTTCTAAACTTGGAAAACTAGGTGATTTATTCATCAAAACTTGTTTTGGGGACAAGATAAATGTTAACAAGGTTCTTCACCATTTGGTTGTCTCGAGGATGAGACAATGTTTGAAGTCCGGGGATAATGTTGACAAGGTTCTTCGTATTATAAAGCTCTTTTATGATGTTGGCGGGATTTATATGAGCATTATAGTACACAGTGGAACACAGAAACATATAAAAATGATAATAATGAAGAATATATAATAGTTTGACACAAGGAAAATGCATAAACACCATGATATATATGTAAATATCCACTAATAGTAGTTAATAATGTAAATAAGTATTAACCAATGGTTACCATGAGTCATTATAAGTGAAAAAGACAACCTTTTTCTTTTAAAGGCTATATAATGATGTAAAATGAGGGGGGAAGAGAATATCGTGAAAATGAGTAAGAAGAGTTAATATAATCACGAAGATGAAAGAGAGGAATCAATGTAATAAGTGAGAGATATGAATATAATTGATTCAAATATTATTTCTGAATTCTATGTAATTGTAATCAATATATATGTGACATTTGTGTTTTGAGCCATTCATGAGTCAAGTATTATGTTTATTCATGTTTAATAAAAGATAAATACTTATTTTAGAAGAGAGAGCTACCCTTCTTGGTGATGTTAGCTCTAGCTAGGATATACAAACTTATAAAACCCATACTTACATCAGGTGTTATGCCAATAGTTCTTATACACATATGCAAACCATAAGATGATAAGGGACATTGTTTTATATCATGTATTTCTCGATAATGAATTCCCTCGTTATTCTAAAATATTCTCAAATGCATAGAGGGAGAGGAATTATGTGGATGTTATAGATGAAATCATGATGTTGGCAGACCATTCAAAGGGTTGTAGATGAAAGGGACATCAAAACATCTGGATTATATCAGATGGTGGAAAACTCATAGGTATTCCCATGCCCTAATTTTATTTCTCCCATATTTACCCTCACTCTAAAAAATAATGGAATCTTGCACTCAAAAAATGATTCTTCATCTCACAGAGAGGCATATGTGGCTCATAAGAAATCATTCTTCATGGCCTCATATTTAATGGATGCAATATGTGAAATCTTGATTTTTTCTGAATTTTATCCTCCCTATAATGCTAGGTGCCCTCGTGAAGTAAATGAGAATCACTCTGAATTATATACAAATATATTCAAGGTCCATATTGAGGAAATTTAGAATTACTTCTATACCAAAGTCTACATGTTGGTAATACATAAACCAATGCCTATGATTTCAATAGAAGTTCTAAAATGCATTCGACAAATAGGAGCTATTTTTTCTACTTGAAATAGACTATCATCATGATTAAAGGACTCTTGAATCCATTATTACAAATTTCATATCAGGTGTTATAAAAACTATAATATCCTAAAATTACCTTTCATGTCATCAATTGCATAGCCAAAAAGTGTAAAGAGAGAAGAAATTAAGACCACATCCTCCACTGATCATCTCAATTGGAAATAGAGAATTCAAAAATATGGATGGATATAAAAAAATAATAATGATCATAGGCATTATTTCAATTTTATAAACATTCATCAATAAGGTATGATCCTAGGTGCAGATTCACCAAGAATCTAGAATATCTAAGAGGGAAATTAAATATTACATATAGCCATGATGATGATGTTAATGATTGTGCATGGATTACCATGGAGGAAGACAATATTATACAACAAAAAATGAATAATATAAGGATAATTTCCCCACCTAAGGGTATGATAAGAAGATAATTTTCAAGAAGAGCGATATTGGCTTATATAGAGCCATAGATCCAACATAGTGATAGGTATCTAACTGCTTCTCCAGGGACATTCAATACAAACATTACAAAGGTACAAGAAATAGTCCTTGAGCAAGCCCAAGGTCATCCTCTAGTAGCCTATGGAGTATCATCTTCAAAAGAGGAAGGAATGATTGAAGAAACAATAAAAGAAATATAACAAGTTCTGAGGAGAGAAGGAAAGGATTCCTCTACCAGTATGCCTCCACATGAACAAGAACAATACTAGGTAGAGAAGAATCTAATTTGAAAAAGGGAGAAACTAGATTGGGTAGAATTTGAGGACTCTCATATTATAATTTACTTAAATTCTAGAAATGACACAATAAAAATGGTGACCAAGAAAAGGATAACGACTAATTAGGCCCTTATTTAGCATGAAACATCAAAGGACTTGTTATCCCTCACCAACATGAGTAAAACTAAAGGATCCCAAGCTATATAATATCAATAGGACCCTATTTCATTCATTAGAGCATCAACCGAGCTTATAATACAAATGGTTTAGGCGTACAATAAAGAAACAAAGCACTAGATAAATAAGGGAAAGACACTATACCTTAAGACCTTGTAAACCATGTTAAGAAATATCTCTTGTCCCTTTTGAAATTTATGAAGGGGATATTTAAGGAAAAGAAAAAAGGGAAATCATTCTCTAAAAATGTTTGCAAGGTTTTAAATAGAGTGCTTATGCTACAAATAATTCTACAGGTCATCATAAGGACTACTGATGACGGAGTATGCCAAGATCGTGTTGTGTTGTCAACATAAGACATTGGCCTCTACCAAACATATATCACATATACAAAGGCCTCTATTGAATATTGGGAGAATAAAATGGGAAGGCTTCCCACATGGTTGGATGAAATTAAGAGTGGCCAAATTTTCATTGAAGTATCCATTACCAAAGTATACGTGGAGGACCATACCACTATTACCATGGAATAATTATCAGATCAACTTAAACAATTCATGGTGGATTTTAATAAGAATATTTATGAGGAAAATGAGATAGAAGATTCAAAGGTTATTAAATTAGTTTCTCATGCTAAATAAAATATTCAAATGGTCTAGACCCTTAAGGAAGTCTTAGAGACAATAATGATTTCTCAAAATATTCTTCTAGATAAAAAACTCATAAGCTCTTCAGAAATCCCATTACTGACCTTAACAAACTTGATGGGGACTATAAAGTATGCAAGAATGTGTTTGAAGCCTATAAAGAAATCCTTCTCAATAAACCCCGGGGATACCAAAGGGACTAGTTTTAAAGGAAGAAAAGTAAATGATTATTGAAGTATCCTAGGAATATTCTTTGGGGACACTAAGCCATGTAATTAATGTAACATCCTAAATAAACTAGTTACATTTTTTTGTAAAATCCTAGCTGTCTTTAGTATTTTACGTGCATAACACTACACATGAAGGGAGCCTAAGAGTCCCATTTTGTATAAATATACATGTACCCGTCCATTGAAAAGGAGAAGCAACATGGTTTAAATATTTTCTGTGAGTTGTAGTTTTCTATTGTCATTTCCTTTTCTATATGATCTTTATGAAATATTGTTGAATAATAATCATTTTCATGCCCTTAGTTGTGACATTAAATTATTCTTTGCAATTTTAATGAATATGTAATACATGGTAAATTTTAAGACTCCCCCCAAAAAACAACCATATATATTATTTGGCGAATTTCTAAAAATGAATTTTGAAATATTAGAAAATGCCATGAATTGAAAGGAAATTTCGTTGGTCAGTAGAAATTGTCGGCTGGTACCATAATGCTACCGAATTTAAAAATTATGTTGTCAACCAATAACAATTATGCTACTAGCCAATAACATAATATTGTTAGTTGGTAGAAAAATTCTCTTTTATGCATGCAGTAAAAGTGATTTGAAAGTTAAAATTTTGCTATTACTGTAAACACTAGGTGAATCAAATAAAAAATTTAACTTGTACCCACAAAATTTAGGTGAAATAGCAAGCATCATAACACCTCAAAATTAACCAAATCCAATTTTCAAAACCAAATATTCTTGAATTAACAACTATTAGCCACTAAAATTTACACTGATGTAATAGGAATTAGGAGCATATTGAGTGGGAATTTTTTTTTTGAATTCCTCTTCTAAGTGGGAGAAAGGGGACGGTAGATGGAGAAGAAGCACATGAATTCTGGAATGGAGCAGTCAGGAGAAGGCATGCATTGGGGGGGGACCCAAAAGCATGTGGGCTAGGTGTTGTTTCCAAACAAAAAGCGGATGTGGGGAACCCACTCATACAAGCTGAAATAAAGACACCATATCTCTGAAAATGGTCATCACTTTCACCATCATCAGACGCAGTAATAAACAAAGCAACTCCAAAGAAACAACTATGGCTTTGATAGGTAAGTTTCATGGCCCAAGACCAAATATTAATGTTATTAGAAGGTGGGATGATAGGAAATGGAATCCTAAAGGAAACATGGAAATATCTATTATGAAAAATAGTTTTTTTCTTATTCGGATTAATAAATTAGAGGACTATACTCATGCCATTATTGGAGGTCCTTGGTTTCTTGGAAATATGGGTCTATTTATAAAGTGTTGGACTCTTGCATTTGACCCAGAAAAGAAGAACATAAATGTTATGCCTCTGTGGATTAGAATTCTAGGACTACCATTAGAATTTTTGGATGAGGATGTCACGATAATAGCTAAATCCTTTTGACCTATAGTTGCTTTTGATGGGGCCACCAAAGCAAGAATCTAGACTAACATATGCCAAGTTTTTTATGAAAATATGGATATGAAAAGAGACTTACCTAAATATGTTCTCCTATATTCCAAGTTGGGAACTTAGAAATAACATCTTGAGTATGAAACAAGTATGGTAAGATGCAAAAATATGCAATAAATTGGGACATAGTATAAGATTCTGTGTAAAAAAATAATAGATAGGAAGGCACAAGGGAGAACAAGAATAAATGTAATGGAAGGAGAATCCTAAAAATCAATATAAAGAAAAATTAAATGACGAGGAAAAAATGAATGACAACAATCAAGAAAGACATTATATAAAAATAAAAATAGAATCTAAAACTGAAGATCAAAACATTATTGAATAAGGATAAATAGTTCCACAAATGCAACTAGAATAATTACGAATGTTAAATGTAGAACCAGAGGTGAAAGTGAATGAGGAGGAGGAATCCCGAGTGGAAATATCCAATATCCTTAAATAGGAAAAAGAGGCATTGATAAGAAAAAAAATACACAACTTATAAGAATATAAAATGGAAATGGTTACAGGCGTAGAAGATATACAAGAACTGGATTAGAATGAAGATAAAATACACCAGCCTAAAGGAACAATTCCAAATAATGGTGACCCTCATAATAGGGGTAGGAAAAGAAAACCAAGAAGCATCCTCTTCAATAACTCCAAACAATAGTGTCAGAACAATGGATGTGGGGGAAACAACACTAGAGGAAGACTTAATATCATTGAGGAAAAAAGTGTTTATGAAAAGAGAGATAATAGTTGGTAAACAAAATACCTTGGATTAAAAGGTAGTAAGAAGTTCTATAAACTTAAATGGAGATCATTTCTTGGAATATTAGAGGGATAAATAGTGCTAATAAGAAAATAATTTTGAAAGACCTAATCTTGAATACATAATCCCACTAATTTTGTTCTTAACGAAACTAAAATGGATTCAAAGAGATTCAAGGAAATTATTAAAAAGGTTTGGAGAAATGAAGGGATAAGCTGTGTCTTTTCTAATGCTACTTCTAGATACATTGTTGTCATGCGGGATAAATTTTTTTGTAAAGGTTGTACTATTATCGAGACACCTAATCACTTGGTTGTGCTCTTTACCTCTATTCAAAATAATAAAACCTAGATTCAGTCTAATATATATGCCCCCAAAAGTATAGAGGGTAGAAGAAATATTTGGTCTGAGGTAAGTAACTTTAGGAAAATTTGTATTGATCTAGTCTACATTGTTATTGGGGACTTAAACACTCCCATCTCTCTGATTGATAGGAAGAGAGGAAAGAAATATTTTAGTATAAACATGGAATTTTTTTCTGATTTCATAGCTCACAATAATATTTTTGATATTGAATTAAGAGGTGTTAAATACACATGTGAGTATTATATGGAGATAGAGCATGTAGAAAGAGAAGTAGAATGGTTAAACTTGATAGAGCATTCTTAGTAGACAAAGATATGTGGCTATGCCCACCTCAGTGGGCACATATTTTGCGGAGTCTGGATCTCTTCCTAGCAACTTGCTTGTAAACAAGGGACGGAAGCTTGAAATATTACATTAATCAGATTCAACCATTTTACAATAGTAGTAGGCCGCAATACTATATAGTATATGTATGTATGGATGTGCAGAACCAACTTACAAACAAAATAGAAGTTGCAATAATGCAACAGTAAAACTAATACTCACATTAGCTTCCAAATATTACATCCCGGGAAGCATAAAAATACAACTATAACAATTATATTGTTAAACCAATATAACATCCCGTATTGTTCAAACTAACAAGACAAATAGATGGTCATAATTAACCCATATAACCATACAATTAATAAATAATATGGTTTATATAATAACCATTATGTATTTAATTAATTAGGATCAATTAAATAATTATACTATGCATAATTAGCCTTACAATTCCCCCCTTAATTTTGTATTGTCCCTCAAGGGATGAGGAGATGAACTCCGCTGAACAACTCGAACTTGTCACATGTGCAAGTGACTTCGTGAAGATATCTTACTCGTTGTTCAGCTGTTGGGAAAAAATTGAAGTTGGATGTTGTGCTTCAACACATGTTCACGTATGAAATGAACTTGTACCTTCACGTGTCTTTATTCTCTCATGAAAAAATGGATTGCAAACAAGTTTGAGAATACCTTCATTGTCAACATACATGGTGGTTAGTTTGTCCCTGTGGTATTATCAAGTCCTTCTAGTATATGATGTAGCCAAATCAGCTTCATAGATAGGCTTCTCCTTCAGAATGATACTCAGACTTCTATGTAAGAGTGAGAAATGAAGTGTTGTCTCTTGCTTCCCCATGATATTGGTCCAGATCCCATTAAAGAATACAAATCTAGATGTGGATTTTCTATCATCAATGTTACCTACATGATCTGAATCTAAATATCCAGTCAAGAAGAATTTTTCGTTCTTATTGTATTCAAGAAAAAGATCCACTGATCCTTTGAGATATCTCAAAATATGACATTGCTTGCTTTCCAATGACAAACTTTGGGTTCCTACATGAACTTGGATAAATAGCTCATTGCAAATTTGATATATGGTCTAGTGTAGGTCAAGTAAATGAGACTCCTGATCAGATGTCGATAGAGAGTGGAACTTACGTCATGAGATGGATCTGAACGAGATAATTATAATTTGTTCTCCATAGTTGTAGCAATTGGTGTCCAATCGATCACCCTGAATTTCTCAAGCGTAGTCTTGGTATATTTCATCTGAGAAACAAAAATATGATTCTCTTTCTTCCACACTTCCAATCCAAGACAATAGTGCATCATCCTGAGATCAGTCATGTCAAACGATCGATTAATATCTTTCTTTCTTGCATCAATCATCCTCACTGAACTTCCATTGATGACTAGCTTGTCGACATAGACAATGATAACCACAATTTCCCCCCTTTCTTTTTGAGGTAAATATTGGGATCGTATGGATTCCTAAAAAATCCATGTTGTATGAGATGCTCATCAATCTTGATGTACCATGCCCAGGGTGCCTATTGTTGAGGCCATACATAGAGATTTGTTGAGTCTGCATATCATTTTCCTTCTTGACCAGGTACTACATATCCCTCAGGTTGATTCACGTAGACTTCTTCTTGTAAATATCCATTTAGGAAGGCACTTTTTACGTCTATTTGGTGGACTTTCCATCCAAACTGATGCAGCTAGAGAAAAGATCATCCTAATCATTTTGATCTTAGCTATGGGAGAAAAATGTCTCCTCATAGTCAATACTTCTTTTTGTGTGCATACCCCTTTGCTACAGAGTCTTGCTTTATAACTTGTGCACTTGTCCCATATGATTTGTAATTTGTTTTAAATATCCATATCGCATCTAATGGGTTTCTTCCTTGGTGGAATATCGACAAGTTGCCAAGTGTTATTCTTCATCACTGATTGCACATCACTCAGCCTAGACTGAGTGCTCACCCGAAGCACTGCAAAGGTACTAGGTCCCTCTTTAGGGTTGCTGTAGTAGGATGTTAGTGTGATGAAGGAAGAAACATATAGATCCATAGCTAATCCATCATTTACAATGCATGCCAGTATTCAGATCTAGGGGTGAAAGAAAAAGCTTAAACAATAATCATGATTGAATAATGAACATGCATAACTCAATTACACACAAGAATGACACTTCGATTCAACCATAGTCTTCCATCTATTAATAAACACATAAGCTCCTTACAATAATTTCATCTATATCGATGAATGCATAGGATATGATACAATAATTACAGTCATATGCACATATCTCTTTATGTTTACCTCTCATGCTCTGCATATATCTATCTTCTCGAAAAATCTCTCATCTCTCTCTCTCTCTCTCTCTCTCTCTCTCTCTCTCTCTCTCTCTCTCTCTCTCTCTCTCTCTCTCAACATCTCACACACACACACACACACACACACACACACACACACACACTAGGTAATTCACTACATATATATAGGGTGGGGACTTTCCCTTCACCGCTTATCTATTCCAAAAATAGGCCGCATGCTATTAATAGCCATGCACCATTTACAGGAATAAACACACATGTAAGTGTGTTATCTATAGACCTCTTACATGTTAACTGAAGTGACAATCCTATTTTGGGTATCTCATCTCTTTGCAAAACACTTAGATCCTATCCTCTAAAGATAGACAATGCATGGTATGCACGTCTCGACATTATTGGTGTGTCCCGCATGCCATCTTCTAAAAATAGGTGTCTTCATGCTCAAAATCGGATAAGTCCTGAATGTCTGAACTTGCCCTCCCGTGCAGGTTCTTCCTGATCCATGCATTACGCCCTTTCCTAGCCTTTATTTCCCATCTCAACAACTTCTTTGTGAGTTCTATCAAGTGTTCTCTAATCAACATTACCCCACAATAATCTCATTTTCAGTTTGACAGGTAGGTCTGATCTCCATCATTGGTACTTGAAGTAAATAATCGAAAATGGAAAGAATAAGAATGAAAGAATGTAGATGAATAACTACTTTGAAATTATGAGGTTTAGCCTCCTTTGTATTAGTTTGAAGTATCAACTCTGGATAATTTTCCTTTATTTTGGCCTCCAAGGCCTATGAATCTATTCCTCCTCGAAGACCATGACTTGGCTGCATCAGACCGAAAAGATTGGTCTCCTACTACAAGTTTACCATGAGCTTGGGTGCCATTTTCTACCTGAAGCTCTCGTATCCTCTTCCTAAGGCAGTGAGCACATTGTACGAATAACCCTCTAATTGATTTAATTGTACCCTATGTACCAACTTACGTGCCGAACTAAGTGTTTCTGATATTTGAAACTTACATGATCAAACCCTTGCCACCACTGTGGGATGGTGGATTCTTAGCACACAAGTATCTGATCGTCCTTCAAAAGCTTGGTTTCACACCCTGTCGCACCTTAACTTGATCAACTCGACTTTTTGCAGCCTTAGATCTTTCTCGAATAATCGTTTTCTAGTCACAATTGACTATCAAAATGAATTTTTAGGTTGTGATGCATAGGATTGACTGACTTCTAACCTATTAAATCATCCTAGGGACATCATAGGACATCTGACCAAATAGTCATTTCATGAACCAAGGAGTGAGTACATCTTCCTAATGCCCCAACTATAACGTTATGAAGTGTCATCCTACCCTCTTGTCATAGACCCCAATTCTCTTTAGCATGTGCCCTGTCCCACATTGAAAGTACCTCATCGTTGTACCTTCTCCTGGTCATGTTATCAGTGGCCGAATCTACTTACCTCATCACTTATGACGTGGATGGTTCACTTGATCTCCATCCTTGAACAAGAAGTCTTGAGAAGAAATCTTATTTTGACTAAAGCAACACCCTTGCTGGCGGGGTCTTTATTCCTTTCACCTTTTAATTCCCTTGACAGTATTTAATGTCCCTTGGATAACTACAACCACCCCAGGTCCAAAATTGCTGTGATGAACCTTCTGCGCATAAACATTATTCACATAGTAATTAGCTTCATGCCAAGAGTGCTTTTACAGATTGAACATTACTTCTTCTGTTGATCCCCTTAATGACAATGATTTTGATTTTATTTTTTTATAGGAATATAGAATTTCCTTTACCTAATCTTTCCATTTTTGATGGAAATAGTTCCTTACTCCTCTTCAATCATCCTTATTTGCATTAGGGCTTCATCTATGTTCCCATTACCAAGTCAAAACGGGTAGTCGTCGTTCTGATCAAGTTGCTAGTGTTGTTGGAAAGCACCTGATTCAAGTATGTAAGTGATGACATACTCCCCAACAATGGACTTTGAGCTTTCCTATGATGGTGCAATCTTTGGTTCATAAAGTGAAGTACTCATTTGTCCAATCTTAGGAAAGCTTCTATTTTTTCTTATTTTGCTCATGCATTTGCTTTCTGCCTGGACTCTTCAAATTGCTTCTGACTCCAATTCGTGTTATGGCTCATTTCTCATCCAACTGCGGTCATCTTTTCAATCCACTGCTTCTAAAGTGTACTCATCAGATAGACCTCCAACATGTGCAATGTGTACAATTGTAGTACACTCCAAATTCTATAGATGATGAGTTTGGCCTTCTGTACCTTTAACCAACTGAAATGGTGTTGTGTTGTTATCTTGTAAGTTGTTTTATCTGCCTAAAAAACCATTCACACTTTATCAGGCCCAATCCTTTCTTCAACACTCACAGCTGTTTTGTCAATTTTTGGCTTTCATAGCAATATTGTTGAAACCCTCAACAAGTCCAGTTGCATGAGGGTGGTAAGGTGTAGTCTTATGGTGGGCAAACCATAAACTTCATCTAACAGGACCCTTATGGCTCTTAACTCCAAGTAAAAGTGTGTACCCCTATCACTTATCAAACTGTAAAGGACATCCATATCTTATAAGAACATTCTCCCATAGAAACCTAGCTTATTGTATAGTAACCTTCGTAGGTGTTAGATTCTGCCCAACGTGTGAGATAATCTATGCAAGTAATGATATCAATGCGAAATAAGTCCTACGTGTGGTACGTGGCAAAATAGGTCCTACAAAATAAAGGGCTACCATTTCTCAAACGGTTCTGCACTGATAACTTATTTATCTTAGTGGCATTTCATCTCTTTGTCCTAGTTTTCCTAGGCGTTGACAATGATTAAACACCTTACAATATTCTTTACAGTATTTATACAATGTCTCCCACCATAATCCAGCAAGTAGGATCTTTCAGGTAGTCACATCACCTACAAAGTGACCTCCTACAATACCACCATGGGATTCTTCCATAATATCCTTGTGCTTGTGCTCTAATACACAACTGCGTAATACTTCATCTCTTCCTAACTTGTAGAGGTCACCACTAATTACTATAAATGAGTGCCGCGCATATAGAAAGTTGTTTCTTTTCTAATGCCTTCATTCCTTCTGGTGCTACACTAGTTCAGAGAAAGAAAACATTGTCGTCTAATTCCGATGGCGCATGTATGTAACCTATATAACTTTACATCTGGCATGGTTTGAATATCATAAGATAGCTTAGATAGAAGTGTCTTAAAATGGGGGTTCATACTCACGTACACTCTCAGTAGTGCCTTTCTTGATATTTTGAGTGCGCTGATACTCTTCTGCTCAAAATTTGGGATATAAAAATATTTTAAGAAAGTATCCTTTAATGCAGCATAATCCACACAAGTTTTATCAAGGTCAAACTTCCTATACCATCTGTGTGCATGTCCTTGTAATGTAGTATAAAATTGACTTGCCTTGCACTCAGAAGTTGTGATCCCTTTCGCTCGCCACAATATTTCACACATGTGCACATGCTTAGCAACATCCTCTATACCTCTATACTATAGAAGATGAAGAGACATCTCCATATAAATATTATGTGGTTGCTACGGGCCTTGACCACCTGATCCATAACCTCATGTGTTTCTTCTGCCTCTAAAACCACCAGATCCACTAGAACTAGAACCACCTATACCTCCTGATCCTCCACCTGTACCTAGAATAGGACCTATAAATGTACTCCCCTATGCTCTGACGGTAGTACTATATTGAACCCCTATAATCTATGAGGTAGTTCCACTTCCATAGGTTAATCCAACATTTTGTGCACTAACATTTTGTACAGATGATGCACCTAAAAATGTTCCTCCAAATAACATTGAATCTGTATGTCTTGCCATTGATGTACTTGCTCCTTGACTTACTCCTGCTCTCCTACTTCCCAAGTTAGCTTACTAGTTACTTGTCATACTAGATATGGGAAAACCAAGCATAAGGTATAGGTCACCAGGTGGATTAAGATGAACGCCTGCGGCCCAGGTAGTCTTTGCTAGTGCACTTCTATGTAAAGCCAAGGGGGGATCTCTGTCATGCTTTCCAAGATGGGGGAGTTCCTGATGCTCTAGCTCTATGTATTCTACCCGAGCTTCAAATCCTTCATGAGCCATCTCTCCCCTCAATGCCATACTTTTTGCAACGGTACACTACTTCTCTATCTCCCTCTCGTGTGCCTCATTATACTTAAGCTGCCTTTCCTCTCTCTGCCTTTCTGCTGCTAGGTCTGCCATCTTTCACCAAACCTGTTCCTGCCCTCATGTATGGTGAGGTTTAGTTAGCCATTAGTTTACTTTCTAGGTTCAAAGTTACCATCAAGATCTTGATCACCAGTGGAATACCTTGCAAATATGCTCCTCTTGGATATCGTAAAAACTGGAATTCAGCTACCTTCGAGAAAGAATACGTCAAAATTGAATATTCCATAATATAACTATTTAGAACACCATGAAACCACGTATCCACAGCACGAGTCCATATCAGATCAACATCATAAAGGGCCTGAAATTGTTTCTGTGTCCAGACAAGTGCGTGATACCTCCAATTCTGCTTAGATGTATAAGTAACCAGTCACTCATATAATTCTATTGGAAAGATAGCAAAAAATCTCTATATAAACTATCATACATATTTTTTTCTACCTAAGTGTGTGCATTAAACTCAGATCCAATGCTGAACCATCGTGCATATTCTTCCTCTAGATCATGTATCCACTCCTCAATACTTGCTAGAGTTAACTGGTACGTCTTCATCACTAACCATCCTGAAAACAACTGAAAAAGAGGTCTTGGCAACGGAACCAATGATGCAGCCTAAAATTTACCAGATAACACCCTAGACACACTAGCACATCACTCAACCTAGATTGAGTGCTCACCTAAAGAATGCAAAGGTACCAGGTCCCTCTTTAGGGTTGCTATAGTAGGATGTTAGCGTGATGAAGGAATAAACATATAGATCCATAACTAATCCATCATTCTACAATGCATGCCATATTCAAATCTATGAAAGAACAAGCTTAAACAATAATCATGATTGAATCAAGAACATGCACTACTCAATTACACACATGAATGACACTTAGATTCAGCAAATAACTTCCATCTATTAATAAACATAGAAGCTCCTTATAATAATGGCATTCTATACCGATGTGTGCATGGATCTGATACAGTAATCAATCATATGCACATATCTCTTTATGATGACCTCTCATGCTCTAGATATACCTATATATCTCTCTATATCTCTCTCTATATTATGTAATCCACTATATATATATATCGGGTGGGGATTTTCCCTTCACCACTTATCTATTCCAAAAATAGGCCACATGCTATTAATAGCCACACGCTCGTTTACAGGCATAGCCACACATGCAAGTGTGCTATCTATAGACCTCTTATAGTTAACTGAAGTGACAATCCTATTCTTAGCTCGTCTCCATGTAAAATGCTTCAATCCGATCCTCTAAAGATAGATAATGCATGGTGCACACGTCCTTGCATCATTGGTGTGTTCCACATGCCATCTTCTAAAAATAGGTCTTCATGCTCAAAATCGGCTAAGTCCTGAATTCTAAACTTTCCCTCTGCACGCGGGTTCTTCCTGTCCATTCACGCCCTTAAACCTAGCCTATTTTCCCATGCGGACTTCTTGTGTGAGTTCTATCAAGTGTTCTCTGATCATTCCCTCTTAATGAATCATCGTCTTGATGATTTCACTCATTAATAGTAACCAGAATAATAAAAAATAGATTATTAACATACGACCAAGGAAAAAAACCAACATTTTCATCCAAACTTCTAATTTTTTTCTATATTGCAGTCTATCTGCATTCAAATTTATTGTTTGTGAAAACCTTTCAACTAACAAAAACTACCAAATAACCAACGATATGACATAATTTTTTCATTACAGTTAGTTATAATATTCAATATTATTTAATATATATAATAGATAGTAAAAAACAAGTTCAATATCATAGAAAAAAGGAAAACATTGTTTTTTAATTCCATCAAGTCTTCCCAAGTTTTTTTATTTCATTAGTACACTTGTCTTTCCAGACCTTTTCTTGTGTAATTCTTCATTTTTTTTTAAATGCACCCAGTGATTTTCCGCTCTACGGATGATTTTACCAAAATAATTTTATGGTTTCACTCTTTTCTTCCTAGAAATTATAGCATGTTTCACTGTTGTGTTTGTTCCTGACAATGCTTATTTACTACCATATCCTCTCCACCTCTTTTTTCCTAATAGTTACAGGTGAGAAAGAATTGACGCTCTTATTATTCTTTTTCTCTTTATGAGTTGGGATTTATTACAGATTTTGTTCTAGCCTTTTGGATTTTTTTGCACACTTCTTCCACAATAGACAACCCACACCTATCTACTTCATCTACCCGATTTGGTTCTAATTTCATACTTGATTATAGTTCCAAAACCTTCCATCAAAGAAAATTCAACAATCAAGCATTTCCCTTACTGATTACTACCAATCAGCTCCAGTGTTTTTACCTTGACTGATCATTTCCATTCATTACGATGCATGAACATCTCTCTCCAAGTTGTATATTTTTATTCGTTAGTCCAATTTTGGTATGTGAAGGTGCTTTAAGTGTTCTAGGAGGTTTATATGCCAATTAAGAAGTCATTAGATTCATGCTAATATGTTTGGTTGAGAACAAACTTTTGAAAAATTCAAATAAATGGTTTTCCCTCCAAAAGTGTTTTTTGAAATTGGAAACTTTGAGGCATTCTTTGCCTATGTTGGAGGTGTTTTTTTTTGGTCTTTGTGTTTTGAAAGTATATTACTTAAAGTTATTCATGTCATAAATGATTCCTAATGAGTGGGTAAAAGGATAAAATGGTGTATAAGGAAGGTTGACATATCATTTATATGTTTAAAATCCCATAACATGTAAGGGAAAAATCAATTAGGGTTTAGAAAGCCTATGTAAATCTCACTTTTGGAGGTCAATTATTCATTATGAGAGATACTCCTTGAGGATTTTAGAATAATAGGTAGGAGGAGGTGGAATTTTGTATGAAAAATATAATTTAAAGAAAAAGAACTTTGTTTTGTATAGTAATAATGCCTCCTTTGTGTATGGATTGAAATTTTGACTGATACTTATGAATTAAGAATTATGATTATGTATTTTGATAATTTTTGGAGTTGTAATGAAATATTTCAAGAGGAATATATGAAGGTTTGAGTGGTAAAGTTTTGATTTCTTGTTGGAAGCTAATGCTATGATTGTTCATAATAGTAAGTTTGTAGTGTGCAAAGATACTTTTGGTTTATTTGGTCTGAGCTTGTGATGATGAATTTTTTACAATAGATATCACATTGTGGAAAGGCTTATGGTTGTGTTATTTAAAGGATTTTTAAGAACACTATGTTTTGTGCTTTTTTCTCAACAAAATTCATTTAATCTAACTGTGACAGTGTGTGTTTCTCTCAAGAAAAGGAAATTGATTGTTATGGGTGAAATTTCTTTAAACATTGTTGGTGATTTCTCTATTGATAGGATATATGAAATCTTAGACAAAGGGTATGGATGCATTTAAGAAGATTTTAGACATTCTTTGAAGTGTAGTAACCTTGGAAATTGATTCATTGTGAACCACAGTTCAGGAAAGGTAGCTTTGAAGTATTTCTTGAAATCGTGTTGTCTATTTCTTTAATTGATTGCTCAAACAGGAAGGTAAATTTATAACAGACCTTTGAGAAAAATTTTTGTTGTTTAAAAATAATTCTTGAGCGTTTTGTGAAGAAAAGGAAGTCTCTCGGGTTATAGTAAAACCCTCTCAGGGTTTGGAAAGGAAAAGACTTTTGGAGACTTTAATCCTTCTTTCAAAGTTCAATTCGTTTAATTAATGCTCTTAACATGTTTCTTGAGAATATTTAGGAAGACAGATATTTAAATAAATCTTTGAGAGATCACTATAGATAACAGTGAGGATCAAACCTGTAGGTGAGTATTTTAAATCCAATATTTAAATCCTACTCATTATTGAGTGTCTTACAGAAAAGTCTTAGTTTGGAACTCATAAGATATTTCTAGGATCCCAATTCAAGACCTATGGATGTGGTTAGAGATTTGGAAAGTAAGTATAGTTGATATAGTTGTTAACAGTTGAAGAACTCAGATTACACACATAGAAAAATGGTTTAAATTATGAGGAAAGAAATCAAGAAAGAAGACTCAAACATTTTCAGTTATTTTTAAAAAGTTTGAATAAACAATCTCATTGAGTCCCTTACCAATATTCAAGAGGAAGTAGGTCCTAAACATATATTAGTTGGTGGATTTTTGTGACAATCTATGATAAGCCTGTAGAAGTTGATAAGGAAAGGTAATCCTAAAAACTTGAAATCTAAACCCTTGCCATTGAAATGTAACTTGAAAATTAGAGCATAGTATATAGGGAATGTATGTAAAGGGATTTTTAAAGTTTTAAGGTTTAAAATTTTTCCATGAAGGTTTAATAAGAGTTTAGTAATTATTTGAATTGAAGTAACCTTGGAAATTGAGTCACTATGAACCACAGTTCAGGAAAGGTAGCTTTGAATTATTCCTTAAAATATTGTTGTCTATTTATTTGATTAATTTCTCAGATAGGAAGGTAAAGTTATAACATACCTTTGAGAAAAATTTTTGGTATTTAAAAATAAGTCTTGGGCATTTTTTGAAGAAAAGGAAGCCTCTCAGGTTATGGTGAAACCCTCTTAGGGTTTGGAAGGGAAAAGAGTTTGGAGACTTTAACCCCTCTTTCAAAGTTCAAGTCCTTTAATTAATGCTCTTAACATGTTTCCTGAGCATATTAAGTAAGATAGAGAGTTAAATAAATCCTTGAGAGATCAATGTAGATGAAAGTGAGGATCAAACCTGTAGGTGGATATTTTGAAGCCAATATTCAAATCCTACTCATTATTGAGTGTCTTACAGAAAAGTATTTGTTTGGAACTCATAAGACATTTATAGGAGCCCAATTGAAGACCTATGGATGTTTTTAGAGAGTTGGAAAATCAATACAGTTGATATAGTTCTTAACAGTTGAAGAACTTAGATTACACAACACAAAACAATGGTTTAGATTGTGAGGAAAGAACTTGAGAAAGAAGACTCTAACATTTTCATCCTTTTTTAAAACTTTGAATAAACAATATCATTGAGTCCCTTACTAATATTCAAGAGGAATTAGGTCCTAACATATATTAGTTGGTGGAATTTTGTGAAATTCTATGCCAAGCCTGTAGAAGTTGATAAGGAAAGGTGATCTTACAAACTTGAAATCTAAACCCTTGCTATTGAATTGTAACTTGAAAATTTGAGCATAATATCTAGAGAATGTAGGAAAATGGATTTTTAAGGTTTGACGGCTTAAAAATGTTCCATGAATTTAAAGTTCTTATCAATATTTTTTAGGTCTAAGAAAAAGGACAGGAGACCTAGTTGAGAGCCCTTGAAATTAGGAGTTTGGAGAAATTTTATAAAGAAACCTACCCTAAAAGTTTGAATCCAAAAAAATGGATACATGGTTCCTTAGAAATGTGCTTGGCTTGATAAATACATGTGTATAACAAAATATAAGCTTGAAAAATAGTGGAACCAAGGATACTAGAAGAAGTAACAAGCATAAAGAGAGAGAGGATGGAGAAAATGGTCTTAGCAAAAGAATTGAGAAATATAGTTTTTCCCACACCTTTGGAGTCTTAAAGGGTACTTAAAAATGTTTATGTTTCATCTAGAGAGCTTGTATTTTGTTCCAACTACCATCTTACCAGGAGCAATTCCTTAAGAAGCTAAAAAGTCCATTTTGAAGAGAGATTGATGTTTTTGTTTGTTATGATCAAGCTTGTTAGTTGTATTTGCATGGATTAGACCTTAGACACATGTTGAATTTTTTACATAAACCAGATTAAGCTTACATACCAAAAGTTGCATGATTTTTTGAAGATTTCTTGACTAGGAAAGGAGAGTATTTTTGTAATTTTGACAAGATTATGATATTTTCTAATTCTAACTAAGTGGATGGTTGAGTTTGATGATGCTCTACATAACATTACCTACTTATCAAAGGTAGATATCTGGTTTGGAGTGTTATGAAGGATTGTTACAATTTTATCTAACTTCTTAACCACCAAACCTACAGTATAATATGGTACGGGTTGTTTTTCACAATACATCCTTCACAAATCCATTGTATTCTGTTAATAAAAATAAGATGTTAATTTAGTATAAGGACCCATTGTGTCCAAGAGATGAAAACCTCCAACTCTAATACCAAAATGTAACACCCATTGTTATGATTCATCAAATTAAGGTAATTGTTTTTTCATAACTAATCCTTAAACATAATTAATGACTTCACTAATATTAACATGCAGCCATTAAAATATAACATACTAGAGTTTATAAAATTCCTTAAATTCATAATATGCTGTAATTTTGAATTTCATTATAATTCAGCCACTGCTAAATTACTCCAACATTACTTATTATTTAGAATCCATCTAGACAACCTATGGTAACCAAGTGCAACTGCAAGCCTCAAGGGTCATTTGGATCTACTCGATCCCCCCTCAACATGCTCTAAACGAACCAGATATACTTTGCATACCATTTGGTTATAGCCATTTTATAGGTTCATAGAGATCGTGTAACATCTTCTTAGTGTCAGCAATCGGAAAGTCATATAGTAACATCCACTATGAATCTAAGACACCACTAACAAGAAGACCTAGATGAACATATATAATGCAATCAGTCATTTATACTACTATGGCCATAGTTATTTGGCATTGTGATTAGCAAGACCGGTTCTCGAGAATGCACATAAGCCTGTGGAAACTTGTCTTCCCTTCACCACACAACCCTGTCTCAACATAGTTATCAGGATTCATTTTCCATTGATTAAGTTTCATATTTACAGTTAATCATTTTAAGTATTCATGTACAATAAGTTATTAAGATCAAAATTTAGAAGCCTGTAGATATCAAAACTTGAGCATTCGGGTCATGTGGTTCACGCCAACACCACCTTGGGATCCCTACCAGGAAAATTTATGCGTTCATGTAATGACCCAAGTCATTGCATGCTCATTTCTCTCCCTGTAGTCCATCCTGAGATGATACGAGCATGACTCATATGACACAAAGGTCATGTCATGATGGCTACCTTCATTTACCATCTCATTTAAACTTACATGTTACCATAATTAGGATAACTAGAGTTTCAATTTAGTTTATCCTATCCACGATATAGATGTGTACAACTGTGTTATTTCATGTGGTTACATTATACCTAGTGTATTTTGTTCCTCATATCACATGTAAGTAAACTACATCATTTCACAATCTTGAAATGTAGGTGGAATCAGGTATGAATCTTAACCCAATGATAATATTATATCTCAAACATGTGTGTTGTTGTTGTTAAAGGACACTTATACTTTTTATTTTCTCAATTTGAATCTAGCACAAATGTACTTAAACTCAGGAGCACAATTTAACTTTCATACTTTGTTCCATATCGTCGTAACAAAATACATCACTGATACTACATTGAACTCTTTAAGTATGATACTTACCATGATAGTTCTTTTGATTATAATTGTATGTTGTTTTTGTTAATAGAAATTATTATGTTTCATAACTTCTCTATATATACATATATGTATGATCTCATATATAATATATCATATTCACAATGATATCACTTTATTGTCAAACAACGATTAAAATGTATGTTTTATATCACCTATCTCTTTCAATGATATGAATGATCATAGTTAATCCTTCATAATTTAACTGTAAAAGTTACATATTCCTTTCATCATAACAACATCTTACATCGAATATGAGTTAACAGTTAATACAACAGATTCTCAAGGAAGTTTTCCTTGATACATTTGTGAAGTACATACTTTGCTCAAACATAATCATATGATCAAATACATTTAGTACAATCATATGTAATAGTTTACAATAACAATCAATACATTTTTTGAAGTGATGTAATCGGAGATTCTCTATTTAATGCTTGTAATCACATTTGCCTCATACATCTGTGAAGCTTATACATTTTACATTACATACATACATACAGTACATACATTACATACATTGACATACGTTTTAGTACATACATACAATACAATACGATACAATAGATATCCATATATATATATATCACTATATATAGGACCATATCATACCCTATAAGCTATATATATGGTTATATATGGACAGTTCAATAGAGCTGGCATGAAATATCATACTCTAATTCACGTTGCATCATTACGAAACCAAGAGTATAAATTGGATATCTACTTCCTTCAATTGGTTAACATTAAATCAAATAGCATATGAAAGTCAAACATATGAAATATAGTAATCACGGTATTATTCTTTCCACCAACGATAAACTTTACATCATACAATGGTCATATAAAATGAAGATACTAGATGGGAAAAAACCAGAAATTAAGAACTCCTCTTAGATCAAGATCCACCATACCCACTGGTTAGTATGAGATACACTGAATCACATATTAAATCGTCATTGATAATATATGTTATTCAATGAATAATAAGAATTCATTGGAAGCCCACACAAATAAAATGCATTCAACTCTATTCCCAAGTATCTTTAACTACCTAGGAAGGACCTAAATATGATCGAGTTTATGAAACAAGGACTTATACCATAGTTGGGTCAAGCATACAAAGTTACTAAAGAAAAATAATGTTAACTCCCAGCATGAAGGGAGTGTTTATACAATCACTACGAGTTTACTAATGGCGAGCTTGGTGAGAGCTTCAATACTCTATTACCGAATCGTAACAAATAGTAATCACAAAACTGAAGTATTCCTTAGCCTGAAACATCATCAACTGCCACAAATATGTATTTTTTATCTATATTTCATTATAGCATAAACATACTAACTACGCTACCACGAGAGGTTAACAGTCTTATGGGTTCTTTACTTGGTGAGTATAAAGATGTTCTATAAAATCCATGCATCACCTGCGGGGTATACATATTATAATTCCGAAGTCGAACTCTAAGAAAATATACCCCAACTCATCTACCTATTGGTAATAAGCTTTCATAAATACCAAGTCGATATTCCTAGATAATCATGTCCAGAGCAAATTCGACTCAAAAGAAAGACCCATAATAGAACACCACATCAAACGGTATTTCATTATCTAAGTTGATCACTCCAAAACATATCGATTGCCACACACTTATTTTAAAGGTCAAAAACAGAGAAGAAGATAAACAAAATTATATTCTAGCTCAGAATCATTCAATATCGAAGAGTTCATATATTCCATGGCTTTCAAACATGGATAGGCAATGTTCATATAATCTTCCTTATTTCCTGCTAAGTATCTACCACACATCAAACAATTCAGACTTAAATTAAGCACAAGTATCTCTTATACAAGAATTTCAAAATAATCTGTCCCGGATTGACAGGAAGAACAAAATGACATAAACAACACATAAAAAAAATTAGATACTACCAAGATTCCTAGTTATGAGTCCCAGCCAATATCTCAACAGATCAGCTTGATAACTACCCATGCAGGCGACCAATGATCTAGAAATCTAGAGTTTATCGATTAAAAAGTGAATCAATTTTCCACTCATACAAATGTAACATATTCGACAGAGGAGATAGAATACATGCAAGACAATTATATTCTGGAGGAATCTCATAAGGATTCCCAAAAACATCCTTAAGATGTTAATAATACTTCCATTCACTACATAGTGGCATTGGAAAAATTGACCAGGTGCCTACAAAATTTCCCCCCAATAGTTTTCTAAGAAAAATGATCACCATCCAACACTGCATGGAGTTAAAATTTGAGCCGTCCAAGACCCTTTGGTACATTAACCTTTAGATTTTATATGTCATTAGGATTGACAATGAGCATCTCCACAATCTGTTAAAAATCAAATTTCAGCTATGAAGAACTGCATGATCTACTGTTGACTGACCGCTAGTCACTACCTCAGCCAAATGGAAATCACTTAACAATCCCTCCCTAAGGAGCGTGGGCTAATACAACAGAAACAATTCAGATAACGATAACCCAGCCATGCATGTGTCTTAGACCATTCAAAAACCAAGATAGCTTACAAATAATTTCCTCAATGAATTTAATGTGTCAGTGACCATAATAGCAATTTGCATATGCTTATCCCTGTCAACTTTGGCGGTGGAGTTAGCCGAGCATTTCCAAGGTTACTACTCGTACCATTAACCATGATTTTTACATAAACATGGCTCTCCCAACATTACCATACAATATCGTCCTCACTCTCCTAGGTCGCAAGGCTTGAGCATCATTAAAACCATGTAAACTCATATGTATTTGCGTGGAGTCCCCACAATGGTCCGATTGCAACACAGTGGATGGGGCTCCCGCCACAACATTATACTAGATGATTTATTAACCAATGGCATGGATGGTCAGTCTATGAGCTTAAAGATCCCTCAATTGGCTCTTGCCATATCTCCTAATCTATAGAACAACGAAGAAGAAGAAGAAGTTGGCTCCGGCTGGCCGCCCCTTCCGAATGAGGATAAAGGCCTTTTCCTTAATGTTTTTTGCCATCGTTGCCTTTTGATGCTTTTGTCTCCTAGCCTTCGGCTAGTTTGAACTTGGGGTTGTGCCCTTTACCACCCATATTTTTTGTGGATAGACTGTAATATTGTGATTAAGTACCATATAGACTATGTTCATGCAAAAAAAATAACAATGGATTTACAAAAATTAAATAAGCATTACCTTTTTGTTATACGATCTTAAACCAACAATCATAAAAAAAATATAACTAATTAGTGACATGTAACAACTCTGCCAACTTTGACATGATCAAAATCATCAAGTATGAAACATTGCATCCTCATTATACTATTACGATACATACAAAGTCCATGATAGAAGTTTTTATGGTCAACACAATAGTAAAATCCCTTTTTAATGTATTACGGTCAACGAACGATTAAACCAAAAAAGGTTAATAATGACACTTAAGCGTTGTCATAATGCACATTTCATTAATGTAAGTATACCATAACGACTCTACAATGTACAACAGACAACATGATCATCCAAAACAATATAGTCACAAAGCAAGTTTATCATTATTACGAGATCATTATCAACATCAAGACAAAGTAATGCATATTCAAAACTATTAGTACACAAAATCAATTACAGATATTAAACAACTTGCGATGACATAACAACGAATGACATTGCAATGTCGCATGCATATAGTTACACACAAGTATGCATATTTTTTCAGTTATGCGTACGTATATATAGCTATGCATACGGAACAACGTAACAATACTAGTTCTCCTTTACTCACTAATTATTCAATGCCACAACTTATTTTACGAAAGAACAGAATGAAATTTTGGGATGTGATAAAGGATGCAAGGCTCTTACAAACTCCCTATGTTTATATCAATGTTGAATTCATTAAGAAGGGTATATGTGTCAGGAGGTAAGGCCTTATGAATATGAGAATTATCTACCCGCATATAGGAAAGAATAGATTCATCATCACTCCATTGAATAATGTTGATGGTAGGGAAATGATGTAGCCTAGACTTTACTATGAATAACCTAGGTGTATTGGCACATCACTTAGCCTGAGATGAGTGCTCACCCGAAGCATGCAAAGGCACCAAGTCCCTCTTTAGAGCCACTTGTAAAAAATGTTAGCATGATGGTGCACATATATTTCTATATTCATAACCAAGAGTAAACAACACACGATGCATACACTAGATCTAGATCTTAGAGTATATGTAAGATGTACTAAACAATGAATATAACAAGATTTACCATGAAAGAACCAGATTCAGTCATGTTCAACACCATTATCTAGCCAATATGAACCATTGTATTAAATACTGTAAAACATGGAAGTTTCTTACAGTACATAAGTATCTTCATGAGTCATGCACGTGACAAAACCAAAAACATAACTCTACAAGTTGACACACACACACACACCAAAACCTTGCAAATCAATACATATATATATATATATATATATATATATATATATATATATATATATATATATATATATATATATATATGTTTGGGGTCTTTCCCTTCACCGCCCATAAAATATTCAAAATAGGTCACATGCTAATAATAGTCATGCACCTTTACAATAGATGCACAACATGCAAGTGCTCTAACAATAGACTTCCTATGGTTAACTCTGAGTATAAATCCTATTATTAGCCTAAACTATGCATGGTGCTCAGCATTTGCTTATTCCAAAAATACCTTTGCATGGACCACAAGTCTTCATGTATTTGTCTGATCAGCACGCTAGCTCCAAAAATATCCTTTAAAACAAAAACGACTAAGTCCTGGTCCTGGAATCTTCAAATATATTGTAGTGTCGCTCTCTTCTAGTTCACTACATTCACGCACCCAACACTTAGGCCATTATTTTCACCCAACATTACCCCACACTAAAATGGATTTCCACCCCGAAAATTGGTAATCACCTGTCGCTCCAAAGAATATAGGATAAATGCATGAAAGAAAAAAGAATAAGGAATATGGTAATTTGTCTTATTACGTACCCTTTTCTTCTTCTAGCAGAATGATTTCTAGATATTCACTTTGAATTTCCCCCTCAAATTCTTACCAATCCTTAAGTGTTTCATTTGCCTTGTCAGGGATGTCCACAATGATGCCATCTAACTCATCCAGAGTCATGTTTCCACCCTCACTATTCAAAATTCTAAAGATGTTGGCCATACCTAAGACCATCCCTTCCATGACATCCACTTTCATGGCAATGAGTTTCCCGATGCCCTTTATCTGATCCATATACTTTTTCTTCGCAATATGCAACGTGTTGCATTTGTCTCTACCAAGGTAAATCGTTATGTGAAACCTGAGTGTTTCATCCTTTACTACCTATAGAAATTCATTCTCCTTTTCCTTTTTCCTCACCTGTATTAAGTTATCAAGCTTTGTACACATGGCCAATATTGTATCTAACTTCCTCATTTCATATTTTAAGGCTTGTAAAACAACCTCATAGCTAGATATCTTCCTTGCAATTGAAGCCTTGGAAATCCATCTGGTTCTTCCATCTAAAATAAAACAAACTATTGTATGACGGTGATGAAAGGAATGATAAGAATATTGTTCCAAGCCACGATCTTAGATGATAATAGCACACCACATTAGATTTGCAAAGCAGAATAGCTAAAATACCATATATGGAAATCCATCATAATCCATAATGCTCAATACAATACAATAGAATGACTTGAATTATTCAATAAGAAAGATGTACATATAGGAGGAGGGAAGGGCAACTACTACCTAAATCAATGGTGAAGAACTCCCACTAACTGATACTAGTAGTTAACTCCAAAAGACTAGTAAGCTAACTCAACATAACTAAGAAGCTAACTCCACACAACTAGTACACCTAAGAAAGTTAACCCAACAAGTGTAGGGCTAACACAAGTGTAAGAATTATCCTAATAAATAAATAAAAGTATAAATAATAACCTACATTAACAGGTGATTCAGTTCCAACTTGAACACCTCTGACACCTTCTTTTGAAAAATCGGGCCTTTTTTTGCAAGATTTCATCGACAATTTACTCGGCCATGTTTATGGCATTTTGTGCCTTGGCCACTACATTATCTCACTCCTGGGTGATTTGTTTGAGCTCTCTGTCCTTATCTTTCTTATCTTCCAGGAGCACCCGTACTATTGTCTCCTTATCAATAATCCGATGCGCTACTTCAATGGACACTTTGACCTATGCATTACTCACCTTTTCATCAGAAAATTGTGTGGGTTTTATGGTCATATGGCACATATGTGGCACCTTCCTCATCTTCTTTGAGCTACACACCTCCTCGCAAACATCAAATTCTGGCTCATCCATGTAATGTTCCCTGTTCTAAATACGTAATTTAGAACACACATTCCAAAACAATCATTCTTATAACAGATAACCATATGCAGCTGTAATGACTCGGTAACCTACCGATCTATTCATTTCATGACTCGGTAAACTACTGATCTATTCATGTTTAACACTAAGTATTGAATACTTTTCTGTATACTACGTATACTTGGTTCTCTTACCCTGTTCTGGGTATTGAGTGATCTGTCTAAGGAACCTAACTGAATAGTTGTTACCAATATTCATCTGCATCATGATCCTTAGACTAGGTGACATAGGACAATGCAATCAGCAGCTTGCGATACTTTGGCCAAAGATTTTTAACATACTGTTCGTATTACTTATTCCTTGACGACATATTCGTCAATCCAGAATACGTCCTTCACCCCACTCTATTGTTATCTAGAATGTCCTTTACTGACTTCCGTCAGTCCTCTTGCCCAAGGTTTATCCCTAGTTCTGGTTAACATCGTAGGTTATGATAGGAAGGAGCTCCCAAAGACTTAGGATAGATTGGCATACTGGGTCAACCTAAGTCAACCCCGTGTGCCAAGATACCCTGAGTCCTAGAGGGATACTTCGTATCGCAACTACACTACTACCCAGTCCAGGAGAGAAACTAAGTTCAAGTCCAAAAGTGTGTAGATCTAGATGATCAATGCAGAAGGGTGTTGCCACATGTCAACTACAGTGTTGTATCCTCGAGAAGATCCTAATCTTCTCGAAGGTACAACCCTGTAGTCGGCGTGTGCCAGCATCCTACAGAACAACCTCGTCAACATATACATACCCTTAGGAGATTATTAAAGTTAATTAATTTGGATTCCTAAAGGCAGATTTCAGCAACCCTGCCCAGACTCTAATCCAACTCTCCCTAAGTTCTTTTCCAATCAGGTTCTAATAACCCTTGCAGAACTTCCTTTTGTTAAGATTGATTTCGATGTTTGTTAACATTGGATGAAAAACATCCACCTAGAATTAAGGACAGTAACATCTTAAGTTTCATTCAATGTGATTTAACTATTCAAGGAAGTGTAACAACCACCGAGGTTGTAACTTAGTAGACTTTATTAAATGAAGTCTAATGATTGTATTCATATCTCCCTTTTTGCTTACTTTTTAATAAGAGAGGAAGAGACTTCCTCTTCGTAGTTAAGTTCTAGGGTTTAACACACCCTTTATTATCTTTTATAAATTCTATAGTTTTCATCGTAAGTTCATCACACGTTACTTTAATAATATGAATTATTTAGATAAGAACATTGATTATCTGCAACTTATTTAGTTGCTTCACGTTTAGGGATAATACTCTAATTCCCTTTTTCCTACTTATCCAAGAACACTCATTGAAACATATAAATAACATGAAGAACATCAACAGAATAGGATTCCATTTCTTTTGCAAAGTACAAGATAATTTACATAATCCATGCAAGTAAATTCTCATTCTACATTTCCTTTTCAAAACTTATACATTTACAACTTATGCATTTCAGACATACTGCATGACAACAGCCTTCATTCAAAAGAGAATAACTTTTCTTTTTCAATACAACTTAAGAACAGATCAGAATTCTTCTCAAGAATCAACTTAGATCAGCCAATGCAACATATAAGTTTTTGCCTTCTTTTATCACTTACGAAGTCCATCTGCAAAAATTGCTAGCACGGGTCAGTTCAATGAACTGAGCATGATAAGCACTAATCCTTAAAATGAAGTGCATTCCACTAATTGTTCCAATAAAAACAACCCTGCTTTAATGAACAACAAGTAATTCATACTCCCTAAGCATAAGTAATATCAATAAGCATAACAAAAAGAAGAACATAATATAATATCAATAAAAGAAGAGCAATACTAAACAGGTTTAACAAAAAGAAGAACAAAATATAATCTATAATACCTGTCCTATAAATTAAAGTATAATTGATTCCATCAATTATCTTTACCAAACAACAAAACATAACATATCATTGTTTCCAATCTACCAAATATAATACAACACATATCTTTACTATAAGATACAGAAGTGTTTACAACATATTCCCTCTTGGATGTTTCAACTAACTTTCAAGTAAAGAAGAAGAGAAAGCATTCCATTTGCCAAAGTACATAACCATCAGCAAAGCTGAAACAGTGTATATCATGATTTAAACTGTTCCTTTAAAGTAACTCTACTTTAAAATTTAACAATTTAAGGTATTCATCAAAAATATCCAAATGAAAGAAATCCAAGAAGAAGTGATGGATTAAGAGTCAACAACAAGCTACAATTTCTTTTGCCAACCTAACTTCAATTTCATTCCACTTCATTTCAGTCAAATGACAAGTATACAAGACTAATAAACACTGATTTCCTTTTCCAATAAGAATAAAAATCAGGAGGTTCCAATCAAAGAACTTAACCCAACTGCATTATGGAAGGAGTCTTACCAGAATATGATCCCAAACCCTAATCATTTCTTTCAACTTAATAAAACAGTTTTACCTTCTCACATTCATACAGTTTAAGTTCATTCAAGAGTTCCAAGGAAAGAGAACAATGACCATTTCAAAGAAAGAGAGTACTAAAAACTATCTTCCTTTCTAAACCTTCCCATTATAATGCATGAATTCTACTTACCCTTAGGAACAATGTAACAATGAAACTCATACACGGTCCACGGTCAGTAAAGGTTCACAGAGTATTTCTTTAAAGGCCTAACATTCTCCCATTGGACCAGAACAACCTCAGATAAGAAGAAATCATGTTAACATTGCTCATTCTTAGAACCCTATACAATCAACAGTGAAGTTCCATTAAACCTTACCATTAACTTTCCCTTTTTAAAATCTGAAAGAAAAAGTGAAGTTCAAACACAATCGCAATCAAGTTTAGATCGCAATCAATCTTCCAAGACATAACATACATTTATTAGACCCAACAAGAGGTAATAATCTGAGTAGTTGCTAACACTCATGACTTCCCAATAGTTTAGGAAAATTAGAACCATCTCAACGGTATGCCAACGCATCACTACAAGAACTATAAATTGGGTTTCCAACAAAAGACAAGATCAAACATCAAAAAATAATACGTACAGTCCATGACTCATTTACAATTCTGAGCGCAATGCAAAGCATAAACGTCATTGAAGGATCAAGACCATTCAAATACATGTAACCAAGTTAGGGTAACAACATGTTCCCTCAATAGTTTATTAAATAATCAAAAGACTATAATACCTGAACCAACACAACGTTCAGGTTTCTATTTCAATTAAGAACACCAAGTATTAAATGGTTTGTACAGTGATGCATCTCAATATCACAAACACAATTACATAATACACCAGCACCGTAAGACTAGACCGAGTGCAATGAAACTATTTACATACAGTTCAGAGTAAGAAGAAATGCTTCCATTCTCCGTTAACATCCTTTCAACCCTATTTCCAAACTCAAACGGGATGTAAGATGCTTGACAGAGCTCAGACCAGATGACTCACAAGTCGGGTTCATAAAGAATCTCCAAAAACCATTAATGTGGTCATAAGAACAAGATTTCACAAGCACCATGCCAAAGAGACTTCGAGTTACAGTCTAGTTTACCCAAAATAACAAACACAAGTTCCAAATTCAATACTGTTCCAAAATCAATCAAGTTTTCACAGGATGAAATACAAAACTAAACCATATACAATTTTTTCTGTGCATGCAAGTTTCAATAACAGTCCATGTTTTTTGCAAGGAGAAATACAGAAACCAAACTATATATGGTTTTTCCAGTGCATGCAAACTTTGCTACAGTCAAAGTTTCCACAAGGTGATACAAAAACAACAAGCCATATACGGTTTAATTCCCAGTTAATATAACTATGAAATAACACGTTAACACCATGGAGCTAATAATCTCTACAATGGTTCCATCCACCAAAACAAGTTTCTAATCAAAGAGCTCGAACCAGTTTGTGAGTTTCCATAAGAACTAGAGTTGCTTACCAGCTCGGGTATATAAAACACAACAAGTTTGCAACACTAAACTCAACAAATACAGACAGATCTCTGTAACAATTAAAGGCTGCAAAATAATTCAAAACCAAAAACAATTTCAAACCACTAAAGAAGCCAAACAGAGTTACCAGTTTTGTTTACATATGCACAGTTCCTTGTGAAAAAGGCAATGCAAAGTAAGCTTCCAATAGAATCATGTAAAACACAGATTCAAAACCCAAAATACAAGTTTTACAAAACCCATCTATCAATTTACCAATAAAGCATGAATGCATAGAACTCATCAAAGAAAAGTTGTTTTAATGAAAACACTTAGAGGAAATCAAGAGATTTTAACAGTTAGGGCCTATCATGCCTGATAGTGTCACCAAAAAATTGAAGAAGACTTCTAGCTGAGCTCGCTTCTTCCCTTCTTCCCCACAAAAGATCAAACAACAAAATACTTCTTCCACAATGCCTCATATACTCTCCATGAAACAAAAATAGATTTGAAACCTCCAAAATAGCCATGCAGTGCAGTTTAGACTGCTGGTTCGAAAAACCAGAGTGAATGAGAGAGAGAAAAATGGAGAGCATGCAAAATGAAACAACCAAACAAAAATCCGCTGGCATGCCTACCAAAGTGGTTCGGGCTCATGAAACAAAGTTCATTAATTGCATTAATTCCATATCTCCCACCCAATCTTCCTTGCCACCGCCTGCCAAGTCTGGCGAGTTCCAAATCAAAAATAACATGTGTTTCCATTTCTAGTGATACTGCCACCTAGGCCTCCGCCAACCAAACTAGCCCCTGCCAAAGTTGGCAATCTGTAGGATTTAATAAACCTTATCATCTTCATAAATGCCTTAGGAACCATCGCCAATGTGTATGTGACCCTTTAGGTTCCCCTTCATGCCATTAACTTAGGATAGATTAATGGCTTAGGTTATATCTTAGGTAGGTTAAAGTTTATACCTTAGAATATAACACTAACCACTAACCCCTAATATAGGTCCTTAGCAATTAGGTTAGATAACTCCACATAGGTAACTAATCAAAAATACAATAGCTTCTAGAAACTAGGTTAGATCACTAAATAACCTTGTAGTGTTAGGTTCTAGTTTTTATACCTAGCAACCCTTCTAACTCTTTAGTACCAGTTTAGGTTAGAAACAGAATTGTATCAAGTAACATAGCTTAGGTAGGAAATACTTTCACCTAGCTTAGGATTCCGTAAGTCAATCCTCAATAGGATCCCAGATATCTTTCTTGTGCTGTGAACAGCTGCATTCCCATCTTTATCAGCAATGACCTGTCATGGTCGATCTTCAAGGACCCAAGCCAAACAACCTACTGAATGGAAGTGCGTTCACACAGAAGTCAAAGAACTTGCAACAACAAAGTTCAGTCCAGCGTGTAGCTTAACTCATGGAATGTTGATTTTACCATTCATTCAACAGAGCAGTTTTAAAACATTCCTTGGATCACTGAAATTGATCCAAGGATGAGTCGGATAAAAGACAAGTTTACAACTCTTAAACCAGATTGCAAACCACCTACCAGAAGTGAAAAATGAATTCAGAGAAGTCATACCAATTCGATCAAAGGATCTTAAGAGTAGAAAAGACTTATCCATATCAAGCATGATTTCCAATAATCAGAAGAACATATCCATATAAGGAAAATCACATATCAACACTTGAATGCAAAGGAGGAAAATCCAATATCTTCATCCTGCTACATCTCAATGCTACGGATGTCCTCCTTCTTCTACGCGCTTTGCTGAGGGGAATTTTCCTCCTCACTATCCTTTACAGAAACATATTTTTAGCACTTTCTCCTTTCTTCTTCCTCGTTATTCACAGGAGTTACACACAATTTTCTTCTTACCAGATGTTAAGTCCCTGTGCCAACGTCTTTAGAGGTGTTCCTTTTTATAGAACTCTTCTGGTATGCACAAGTCTGGCATTGTCCTCTGGTTCCTCCTGCTCCAGGACATTCTCCAACTGTAGTCACTGGATCTTCCTGAATTGGGGCTGTAGAGGCATCTTTCCTTGATGTTCTCACGGTTTGCCCCTTTTTTGGAGGTCTTGGAATTTTCATATTCGTACCCTTCACCACCTTTCCATCCTTGAACCTTGGCCTCAAATAAATGTACATGCGCACGGGTTCAATTTTTCCTATGGCCAAACTCTCTGGTGTGATGTCTACATTACATGATTCCATGGTTTCCACATAGGCCTCTTTCCTTCACCATACATAATTCTTGCATAGAATGTGGATATCTGTGTCTACTTTTTTCCATGTCAAATCGAAGCTTGCACTCCTCGTGGAACCTATTCACTGAATCCTTGAAATATCTAGCAGTAAAAGCAAATGGAAACTTAAACCATGGGCTCTTACCACCCATGTGCATATGGAAGTTCCCCAAGCTGAAGTTCTGGTCTAATTCAAACTCAGCTTCTCCATTCAGTACTTTGGGTAGCTCGTACAGAATACACCATTCTCCTTCAAACGCCATGTGCAGTCTCCTGAAACACCTTCCCAGGCACTCATACGCATTAGAAATAGTTCCACATAGAGTTAATTTAAAAAAAAATTCTTCATTAGGGATTTATTCTCCAACAAAAACTCCCAGATGTTCTCTCTAGGTCCATTGGGTACTCCAATTTCACTAAATACAATCAATAATAAGATTAGGCCCCAAGTAATATTCTCACCTTTATCTACTTGGACATGTGCCACAGTCACCAATCTATCTATGATGTACCTAACAATGTTGTAATATGTCTTGTTGACCAATTTTTATGCTATATATAACTAGTGCATATTCACCTCATTCCATTGTTTAGTTGCACCCAACTTGCTTCCTAGCAAGCGTGTTGTAACCCCGGTGGCCATGTCTACAATTTTGGTCACTTTGAAGGCTCGACCCCCCTTCTTATACTGATATAGAGCAGATGTGGCATCAATTACCTCATCATCTGATAGATCTCCTGAGATCTCCGAACCCGAGTATCGCATCCCTATCACCTTCCCAATAAACTTGGCGGGGATCTTCATTCTCCTACCAGCGAAGTAGAAAAAGTCTTCATGGATGTGTGACATAAGCCACTGATAAAAATGTTTGGGATTCCCAAAATAGGGAAACTCTAGAATTTACATAACCCCCTATGCTTTTGAGTAATTTCTTCACGGAGGCATCTAAAACCCTAGTGTCGTCCGCCAACCACAATTTTGTCTTCCTGTAAATTTCTATTACAACGTCCTTCAGGAATTTCTCAGTGTAGTGGTTGATGTCTAAAACTCTACACTATGTAATATTTTTTTTTTCCATGGCCTCCCCTCAATAACTCCTTCTCGATATAACATCTCAACTAGTCACTCCTTTGTTGGGTCATCAACCTCCTTCTCCACAACTAGAGCCCTTCGTGGTTCCATCGTTTCTCTCGATCATGTGAGTGTGAATTAAAACCCTAGTTGTCATGCAAACAAAACCTAAGTCACCCTCCCATTGCACACACACACCACCACCACTTAAATCCTTCTTCTATTCCTGGATTCTCAACAACATGTTTCAAAACGTGACAGGTTTACTCGTTCTATAGAGTGCTTGTCATCTCCATCTCTTCTTCACACTATCAATTTTATTCGAAGTCACAAGGTAACAAATTTCATTCCAAATACTAGATTTAAACCAAGTTTCAACAATACCCTTCATTAATTAATCCACCTACCACTGTACATGGTATTACTTCCCTTTGATCACATTTTACAGCTCTTTGTCCCATGCCCCAATATCTTGCGCCTCAAACATTGGCACCTCATTCATAAATTTCTAGCATGCCACTACTTATCTATCACAAATCTCCTCTATGCATGCTTCTTTAAGCCGAAGTATTTATCCAATGTGACCCAAACATACGTAGTCTCAAATGTTGCAGCATCCTGGAGTTTTACTAAGCACTCACCACCTTACGTGTGGTCTTTAACTTTGAGTAATCCTCTTGAATATTTGATCACTTTTCAAAACAAGTTCCCTTTATGGACACTCATGAGTTTATTTATTTTATGTACCAGACTAACCTTCTTTATCCACCCCACATTAAGGGTATGTGAAATCTTCTTTACATAAAAAACACTTGAGTTTGTAATCAACTTCCGGTGTGCAAGCATGCTTATTACACATAACACTAAAATAAATTGATAAAGCATAGTGACAAGGAAGGAAACACATTTACGTAAATACAACAAGGGAAATCTAATCTAAATGGAAATACTTATTAAAAACACACCAAGAAGGCTTATTTATAGTAGGGCTTCAACCTACTCTCGTTGAAATAACCAGAAAATCATGTCCCATCCAGTGCCTATAATTTGAAAGCGTTTGAATCAAGTATGTAAGTCACAACATATGGTCCCAACCAATGCACTTAGAACTTTCGAGGGTGGTGCAAAAACTTTGAATCATACAGAAGACCCATATTTCCAACTTCAATCTGCTTATTTTTAATATGCCTATCATGTCATGCCTTTCGTCTAGCCTTCTCTATCTTCTGACTCCACCTAGCAATAACGTGCCTCTCATTCAACTGCATGATTTTATCAATGCGTTCTTCAAGTGTTTGTTCATCATCTAGCCCTCCTGCAGCAATACGTAGGGAAGGTAACATGAACTCCATGAGTAGAACAACCTTCGCACCAAACACTAGCTGAAAGGGTGTGGCCTTATTCAACCTCTTGTAGTTTGTCATGTATGCCCAAATTATAACAGAGACTTTATCATCCAAGTCCTTTCCTCCAACATCACAAATCTTATTCAATGTATGCCCCAATATCTTATTGAAAGCCTCAAAAGTGTCATTGGACTCTAGGTGATAGGGTGTTATTTTATGGTGTGCTTCCATAAATTTTGTCAATAGTATCCTAATGGTCTATTTAAGAAAATGAGTGCCCTTATCACTTGTCAGAGTTAGTGGACATCCATACTTGTTGATTATGTTCTCCCACAGAAACCATGTTGTTGTAGTTGTCGTGCAATCCTTTATAGGCATCACTTCTTCCCACCTTGTCAGATAATCTGTATAAGTTATAATGTAGTGTGATCTCGTTCTACACGTTGGTGGGGAAATAGGACACACAAAGTCAATCACCCATTTTTCAAAAGGTTTTACACTAGCAATAGGCCTCAAAGGAATTTCATCTTTATGCCTAGGCTTTCCAAGGTGCTGACAATGGTCACATGCCTTACAATATTCAATTCAATCCTTGTAAATTGTTTCCCACCACAAGCATGCTAATAAAATCTTGTGCACTGTAGCATTTCCTGCATAATGTCCCCTTGCAATTCCACCATGAGCTTCCTCCATATGGCAATATGCTCATGCTCAAGTACACAATGAAGCAAGACCTCATCACATCCTAACTTGTATAAATCTCCACTAATTAACATGTAAGGCACGACGCGTATAGCAAGTTGTTTCTTTTCCAAATCCTTCATTCCTTTGGGCACCACACCTATGTGCAAGAATACAATAATATCATCTATGTCAAAGGGTGCACAGTTCAATCTAAACGACTGTGCATCTGGCATTGTGTCCTCAATGCTCTGCGCATCCTTGCCTGAATTAATCCTTGACAAATGATCTAGTCCTAAGTTACTTTTCCATGGCTTCACCACAACTGTAAAATAAAATTCCTCAAACAAAAAAATCCAACGACATATGTGCCCCTAAAAAATGGGCTTGTTTACCAAGTACGTAAGTGCCATGTGATCTATATAAAAAATAAAATGATTTGCCAACAAGTATTTTTGAAACTTATGTATCGCGTAAATCGTGGACAATGCTTCGCGCTCTGTAGTTGTATAATTTTTCTCAGCTGGTGTTAGCTTCCTGCTTGCAAAGAAAATAGGATGATCAACAATACATTCTCCAGGTTGGGCTAATATTGTGCCATGCCAGAGGTGTCCACATGCACATGGAATGGTTTACTCAAAGAAGAAAAGCACTGAATAGGTACAGAAGTAATTATTTCCTTCAATGTCTCAAACACATGTTGTTACTCTTCACCCCAATGGAACTTTCCCTTACTCTTCAACAATTCCTCCAAGGGCACAAAAATCTTAGCATAACCTTTGATAAACTTCCTAAAATATTCGGTGTGCCCCAAGAATCTGTGCACCTCACTCTGGTTAATAGGTTTTTCTAAGCCCAAAATAACAGCAACCTTAGTAGGATCTACCAACAAGCCTTCTTTACAGATAATATGTCCCAACAAAGTCCCAAAGAGTGTAGAAAAAACACACTTCTTGATGTTTAGAGAGATGCTCAACTATTGGCACCTCTCAAACATATTTCTTAAATTTTCACATTAATCTTTTACTGGCCCATAAATTTTCCAATCATGCAAGTAAACTTGCTAAAAATTATAAATGAAGTCCTAAAATTCTTGTACAACAATGCGAGAGAAGACTGCAAGTAATTGATATATGCTTGTTTCTAAATGCTTCAAATGTTATTTTAGCATGAGGACACTCTTGAAATAAATGAAGTCCTACGTTTATACTTATGATTAATTATCTTATATGATTGTCCTAAATGCATTGATGCAATTGTGTGTGTGTGTGTGTGTGTGTGTGTGTGTGTGTGTGTGTGTGTGTGTGTGTGTGTGTTTGTGCGCGCGCACGTGTGCGTGTGTGTCGTGTGGTTGTGGGTGTGCATGCATACATGTATACGTGTGTGTGTGCCCGCATGTACGTAGGCGCGCACTCGTGTGTGAAATTATTGAAGTGGAGAAGGGGAACAAACTATGAGTAGATAGAGATACTAGTGAACGAGAGTAACAAGAACATGTCAAAAGTCTAATAAAGAAAGAGAAGTGAACGAGAGTAACAAGGAACATGTCAAAAGTCTAATAACGTGCAGATAACATGTGTCAATAGCAACATAATATTGATTTTTTTATAAACACAAAAATACAGTAACACCATAGCAAATAATTAAAGTCTTGTTAAAAAATAGGTATTTACAAAAACAAATAAAATCCATATGTGATGGAAATGATTATAAAACTTCAATCAATCATTTGCAATCAGTGGCACAAAAAAACATAATCCATCTTCAAGGAAAATAACCATTATAAAAGTTATCCAAAAATCAAAAGATAAGGAATAAAGATAAAATTAAAAGAAAATTAATGTGTTCTCTAGATGAAATTTTCTTGTAATAAGATATATCGGAATTTAAATTGTGAATTATGACATACATGAGTCTCTAAGTTTAAATTCTAGACCGTTTGAGCTAGTACTCAATATTTTCATCATGATGATGAATCGTGGAGTGTTATTTGAAATGTTGATTAAAAAAATCTTACATCATTTATTCTAAAAAACATTATCTCACATATTTTTTATCTCTAATGGTAGATTAGAGAGTATGTTAATAAAAAACTCTTACTTTTTTATACAAGAAGCATTGTCTCTATTCATATGGGTTGTGACAATATTATATTTCTTAATGATTATTGTATTCACGTTGTTTCTTCTTCAAGATTGAGTAGGAAGTGACCTCTTGAGAGCACTGTAGATATGATGAGATCTATGAGACATCAAAGAATATGATTTGTTTTGACACATTTCCTTGGTTGTATGCTAATAATTTTGTTAAACCTTTTATAAAGAACAACAGATTTTATCGGTGACACAAACTAATCACTATATAAATACTTTGATATCTTCTTTAAATATTTTGACTAGTATTTGATAAACACACAAATACACTAACACCATAACAAACAACTAGTATTGTATATAGATTAAGTATTCGTATAAAGTGAGAAGTTCCCTAGGTGATGGAAATTATTAGAATATGTCAATCAACAATTTGCAATTGGTGGCACTGAAAAATGTAATCCGTCTTCAAGGAAAATAACCATTATAAAAGTTATCCCAATATCAAAAAAATAAATCAAAAGAGAGCATTAACAAGCTCTCTGGCTAGAATGTTCTTGTAATAAGATATATTGGGAAGTATGATATACACGAGTCTATGAATTTAAATCCTAGAACATTGCTCTAGATTTTTATCATCGCGCTAGTATAATTTAAAACGTTAATTAAAAATAATTATATTATTTATTCTAGAAACTATATCTTTATTTTTATATAATTAATGATAGATGAGAGAATATGTTGATAAAATCTTACATTGTTTATACAAGAAACATTATCTTCATTCATATGAACCATGAGAATATTTTATTTCTTAATGTTTCTTTTATTCACCTTGTTTCTCTTTCAACACTGACTAGGGACATCTTGATAATGATATAGATATGGTAAGATCGACGAGACATTAGAGAACATGAACTATTTTCTCAAATTTTGCGTATCATTTAAGTTTTTGAGTTTACTAATTGTTTTTACACTCCTTATTCCATTAAAATTTACATTGCACTTTTTTCAATTCCATAAATCAATTTTAACCTTTCATAAATTTTAATTTTACCGAGAGACATTCTACAATGGTAACATTGTAGTATCATATCCGTGAAAGAAAATCTAGGGCCGACTTTATATTTATGCGAAGGCATTTCACAAAGTGGACTCTAATATTGTGCATGTGAAAGGAAAACTAAAGTTGACATTATATATCAAGCAGGAAGGCATTCTAGTTTCCTCTATCCCGAAGCCTTATGACGAGGTCACCCGAATAATGGTTCGTTATGTTACTTTAGAGGGAAGATTCTCCACCATTCCTCAACATCACTTGGTCCTGCTTAACCACTTCAGGTGCGTGGTGAAGGTGAGTCTTTCCTACTACATTCTTCAATCTATGGAAAAGACTATTTTAGAAGTTCAGGGTCACAAGAGGATTGTTCCTCTCCAGCAAGGTTTCATTTACCTCATCACTTAGTACATTTCAAATGTTGTGGCCATTAACCCCTGCCCTATTGTGATCTCTCACCTTCCCAAACAGACTTGCATTCGCTCTAAAAACCCCATGTACTGTGATGTTGTCTCGAAACCACCCCCTAAAGGGATCCTGCGTAACAACAGGAGAGGTAAGGAAATTTTGGGTACCGGCCAGAAGGACAAATAATCTTAGTGGAAGACAACCCTCCCACTGTTTGTCCTGCCATGGAAGATGACCTTGTTTTGGAAAAGAAATTCAACTTGCGAGATGAGATTGTGAAAATCCTTGAGGAAAATATGGACTTTCTGCTAAAATCTGATATTAAGGAACAAGTACAGGATTCTATCACCAGCCTCAAAGAGGAAATTTCCACCTTGGATTCCAAGATGAAAGCTCTAGAGGAAAAATATAGCAACTATGTGGCCATACACAGTGCCACTCTGGACCTCATGCAAGTACACATTCACTAGATTTGTGACCCCAGCGACATTCCAGCCTCAGCATGGAAAAACGGGAGGATTAACAAAAATTTTAAAGCCACAAAACTGGGACCCCACTATTGCCATTGCCCTAAAGCTCTATCAGGATCTTAGGGTTACTCTTAAAGTTTTCAATAAATCAGTTGGTTAGTGTTGTTGTCTCTTTGTTTTCGATGCAGTTGTCTTGGTGTTGTTTTTTAGCTGTTGTTTTGTTTTTTTTGGTTCGTTGTTGGGCTCTTTGTTTGCAGATTGCCCCTGCCTTTGTTTTTTCTTTTTTCTTTCCTTTTGGTTGGGGTGTGGCTCCCACGGATCAAAAAATCACATTGTTTTACTCTGTTTATCTTGGTTGATGAGCCTTTGGTTGTAACTCTGGGTAAGGTCCCTCCAAAACCTTTTACCAATAATAAAAAAAAGTTGACATTATATTAAAAAAGATTTAATTTGTAATACTCATATCTTTACAATGGTTAGCATGAAGTTAAATATAAATATAATCAATATAAATACACAACAAAAAACCAATCAACAACAAAGTAAATACAAAACAAAATTTAAAAAACTACAAAACAAATATCCAAATAATTACAATTATGAGAAGAGAACCATTAAGGAATATAATATAAATAAAAAATTTAATTAAAATTTGGTATTGAGCATTTCTTTTTACATTTATTATATTCAATTTTATATATCTTATCTCATATAAACATAAGTTATTAGATAAACTAATGTAAAATATAAATATATGTAAATTCATCTAAGTAGAAAAAATTTGGCTTTAGTTGACGTCATACATAAGCCACATAAAATTCCATCGGCACACTTAAATTTTTGCATACCTATCTTAAATAAATTGATGTACAAGATATACATACATATAAGATAAAATTTAAAAAAATATTTCAAGCTTATATAACTTTCAGTTTCTATTCTAACGATTTTTTTTAATGTTAACTAGTACCAATGATACTCATTTTGAATATTAATAATATATCCATTCTTATCATTATTTTTTATTAATTTAGATATATTATTATTATTACAAAAATTAATTTAGATAGATATTTAAACTTATTAGTATTAAAATATTTTTAATTTTTTTAAAAATACTCTATACATATGGCTCCATGATATTGAATTTCAAAAACGAAAAAAACATATCTTTTCCAAGGCACTCATATTAAATGTATGAAATAAGTGTAACATATATCTTAAATAAAAACCGAATAATTAAAACGTGAGCAATAAATAATTCAAAGATGGAGTAAATCGTTCAAGTTCCCTTCTTACCCTAGAAGACCTTCTCACCTTAGGAGTTTGGGGTTCCTGATGAGTAGGTACCTGAACTGGCTATGATGGAACATGTTGTACCTGAACTGGTCCCTTGGACACCTTGTTGTCTGTAATGTCGTCTAACACTGTGTATTATTTCTTTGATTCCTCTTTCTATTCCTACAACTAATCTTTATACATGATTTTTTCATTAAAGACAATATCTCTAGACCAAAATATTTGCTTGTCTTTAAGACTTCAAACATGGAAACCAAAATCATCTTCACCATATCCAACAAAGGTGCATTTCTTAGACTTAGCCTCTAATTTGGTCATATCATCTTTATCAATGTGAACAAATACCTCACATCTAAATACTCTAAGAAATGAGTAATCAATTTTCTTACCAGACCAAGTCTCCCCAGTTATACCTCCATCCAAGGCCATAGAGGGTCCTCTGTTAATTGGATAAACATTTTTTCTTATCGCTTCAGCCCAAAACATGAGTGGCAGCCCCACATGTAACCTCATGCATCTAGCACGCTCCATGATTGTCCTGTTCATTCTCTTTGACACTCCATTTTCATGTGGAGTATTTAGAACCATTCTTTTCCTATAGATCCCATTTACGGAACAGTAATCAAGAAATTCATTGTTGCAATAATCCCCTCCATTATCTGAACTGAGACATTTCAACTTGAGACCTTTTTCATTCTCAACCAAGGCTTTCCATCTTTTGAAAGTTTCAAACACATCAAATTTATTCATAATGTAATATACCCAAACATTTCTAGTTGCATCATCAATGAAAGTGACATAATAACATGAACCACCAATATATTTTACCTTAGTTGGCCCCCATACATCCGTATGCACTAACTCCAACTTACCCTCCTTTCTGGTACGTCCAACCTTAAGGAATCTCACCCGTTTCTATTTCCCATAAAGACAATCCTCACAGAAGTCCAAATCTAACTCCATTAATTCAGGAAACCTTCCCTTTATAATTTGCATGCCCTTATGACTCATATGACCAAGTCTCTGGTGCCACAAATTTCCTTCTCTATCTTCAACAACTAAATTATAATAATCAGCACCACTGGTTAAATACAAAGTACCCATTTTCTTACCTCTTATAACCATAAGAGCTCCCTTGGTAACCTACCAAGAATATAATTTAAAATTGAATGTACAACCATAACTACCCACCTAACCCACTGATATCAAGTTCTGCCTCAACTTAGGCACATGCATGATGTCCTTAAGTAGCCACGTGTTCCCATTCTACATTTTTTTACCTAAACACAACCTTTCCCTAGTATGTTGCATGGTTCATCATCACCAAGATATACATGTCCAAAATCTCCTTGAACATAATCAGTAAAGTAATGTCTATGTGGGGTGGCATGGAAAGAATCCCTTGAATCTAACACCCAAGACTCAACAATATTATCTAAAGAAATAATTAAGGCATCCTGACAAACATCACCTGCTGCCACATTTACCTCCTTAGTTTCCTCCTTGTTTTTCTTATCCTGAAGAGCCCAGCAATCTTTCTTAGCATGAGAAACCTTCCCATAGTGTCAACATTCTAACTTGCTCTTGGACTTTGACCTTCCGCGATCATTCGACTTCCCATGATTACCTTTCCCTCTATTCTTTTGTCTCCCTCTTCTCTCCACCATCAAAGCGATTCCAGAAGTAGAAGAATCTCCGGTTCTCTTTCTTCCCATTTCCTCTCTTATGATCACACCTATTACATCCTCAAACTTCATATTTTAATTATTAGAGATTGAATTACTTACATCCATAACCAAGTTGTCCCATCTATCTGACAAGGAGCACAAAATCAACAAAGCCCTGACCTCATCATCAAAGTCAATTTTTACAAGGTTTAGCATACTCACAACTGTATTAAATTCATTCAAATGATCAACAACTAGAATCATTCTCATACATCTTCATATTAAATAAATTTTTAATCAAAATTATTTTATTAGAGGCAGAGGGTTTTTCATATAACTTCCCCAATGCACTCATGAGACCCTCCATGTTCTTCTCCTATGATATGTTGAAAGCAACCAAAGATGCAAGGCATAACTAAATTGCCCCGAGCGCCTTTCTATCTAGAAATTCCTAATCCTCATCTGACATGGTTGTAGGTTTATTTTCTTTTCCAGCCAAAGGAACATGGAGGTCCTTTTGATACAAGTAATCCTCCATCTACATCTTCCACAAACCAAAGTTTTTCCCATTGAACTTCTCCAACCTCGATCTGCCCTCATCCGCCATAGCTCCCACTCAAGCTAAAATTTCCCTGTGATTTACCACTTCAGTAAAAATCTACCAAATATTTGATACCAATTGTTAGGAATTACAAACTAATATGCGGAAATAATTCTTCAAATCACAGTAGTAGGAAACTATATAGCATAATTATACTTATAGAAATATAACAACATAAATAAATAATGCACAAAAGAAGACAAGGAAATATTTAACGCGGTTCACCCAATGTGGACTACATCCACCAACAACTTGCTCAGATGTTATTATCAACAAGAGTAAAACAACTCTCACCGGATTCTCTTAGTTATGAACTCT
>JAHRHJ020000769.1:0-50460 GCA_019776745.2 Taxus chinensis
GGAAAAACAACATAATGACTTGATGGAGCTAGAATTTGATAGTGTGTTCTTCCTAGTGAGTATGGATATAGGTTCTCTTTTTGATAGTGATGAAGATAATGAAAATATTGACTTACAACAAATCAATCCCATATTGTTGAGTGGTGTAGATCATGAAGAATAAGTAATATCAAATGAATTCTTAGCGGGTGAATCCAAAATTTCCAATCATCTTCTCGAGGTCCAACATGAAGGATTTTTTGGTGAGTATGAAAATGATTGTGAATTTGAAACATTCTTTTTTCCATTGGGAGAAGATGAAGACATTCTCAGTGTAGAGTGAAGAATAGATAGATGGAATGGTGCTTGATTCTCCCAAAGTTGATTCCATTCAAGATGAAAACATTATCAATGAGTTATATACAAATAATAAGATGCATGAATCTTTCAAATTTGAATCTAATCAAGGAAATGATGTTTTCATCATGGAAATGGATTTTGAGGCTCAAAATGGTCAAGATGTGGGAAACAATTATTTGCATATTTCATGCATGCCCTTGTGCTCATTTTGTTTCCAAGAGGATGAAGCAATGTAAATATCACATCATAGTGAGAAGAGGGCCAAAGGTGAGCCAACCTATGTGAAGGGTAATTTCTTGGAGAAATTTAGAAACATGGATCGTCAAGAGGCTTGTGACACCATTCAAAATCTCAAAATATCTACCGAGAACTAGCTTATAGAGACCATGGTCATAAATTTGATAATGAACATAGGTAAAATGCCCATAAAATATCACAAGCCTTAGTGTGAATATGGAAAGTATATGATAAAAAATCATTCGTGTAGTAACAATAAAAGATAAGAAATTGGGATGAATTTCTAAATGGATAAGCATATGGGAACTGGATATCAAAGAAATAAAGGAAATAAGATGTCTAAGTGGACCCTCACTTACAAGAACAATCATGCAAAATTTATCACGAAATTGAGAAAGGGGTCATATTTCAGTGAGCCAGTCAATGGATTTACAGAGAAAAGGCATTAGATGGTACATGTGCATGGGTAAACATTCAGTGAGGAATCAATGTTGTAGTGAAAGAAGGTTCTCCCCCATATGTACCATATGTTATGTAGGTATGTTGTATCATGTTTCCTATTTTTTTGAACTGTTTCCCTTTATGTTGTGTGGTTTCCCTTTATGTTTTGTGTTTCCATTTATTTTTTGGGTTTGTGTTGTTTTTCTCTTGGTTTTGTCGGTAGCTTTGCTAGTTGTTCAGTATGGTGACTCTATGGCCCAACAAATAAGGCACTGATCTACTACTCCATGAGATACCTGAGGTTATTCATAACCTGTTATGGTCTAATGTACCTAAGATAGAGCCAACAATTTTCATGCAAAATTTCTAGCATGTAAAATTGAAAATTTTGGCAATGACAACTAAGACCACCCTTTGAAAACCTTTTCCTAGTCAATGTGAACCCTTCCTACAACCAACCTATCACCTCACCCAACCCCTCCTTATCTATGACACCCTCATTCCATCTAAGAGGAAAGTGCTAATATAGTTTTTAAGTGTGTTTCATGTTTAGAGGAATAATCTAATTTTATTTCACAATGAGATCAAACTCTGATGTAGAATAGTGCTCTCTGAAGCACTAAATTGGCTATTTTTAGCCATACTACAATAGTAAAACATCCTCTGGAAGCTGAAATGGAAGAATCAACCCATCTAGAAGTTGTGAAGGATATCAATGATGTTATCCAAGGAATTTTAGGGAAAATATGTGGAGATAATTGATGTCGGGAATAAGTTAAGTAAAACCAAGTCATTTTGGGCACAGGGAATAAAGGTTCCAACAGAGAAAGTTACTTTGTTTTGATGATTTTGGGAGTTTTTGGAGAAGATGTAAGATCATAAAATACTCAATGGAAACCTATTGAAATTATCCACATGATGGGAACATAAAGTTTTGTCTAAGTCTTCAAGATCTCCTATGATAGCTTAAGTCACTGTTGTTTCTCCTTCGTGCTAAAGGGAAAATAATGTCAAATATAAATGTTCAAACATAATTAGCACCTGAAGGTGGATGTGATTATCTCAAAAAGTTATTTGGTGTTAAAATCATATCAGGTTTGACCCCAAAACACCATCTGCTACGCCCTTAACCTATTGCTTGTATTAGGATATGAGTAGCCGACTTGTGGCTTACCATATCATTTTATTATATCATTTATACTTTCTCATTCTTAATAGGTCAGCCTTGGTGATGGCCATAGCATATGAATAGTATATATAGGGGATTATAGGTAGTATTTCATTATCATTTGAGCATTTAAGTCTTGTTATATGGTTTGGAGGTTGCCCCCTCGAAGTGGCGAAGCTATTATAATTGCATATTGAGATCATTATTCTGAAATATTGTGTTATTTGATGCTCTATTGTTTCTCTTAATCTGAATTATACAAGTAATTTCATTACAAGTGGTATCAGAGCTGCGATCTGGGCCAAAATTAGGGCAAAAACCCTAATTTTTTTGTTTCTGCCACATATTGCGAACCAGAGTGAATTGGTGGGAGATATTTTTACCAGAGTTGTGAAGAATTTTAAGTAAGGTTCCCTGAAACTTTCAGAATTTTTTGATTTATTTTGAAAAAGTTATTACAAATTTAGGGTTTTTCATAAAATCACTCCCTAGGGTGCAAATTGTGGAAAATTTTCAAGTTCTTTACATTTTCGGAAAGCTCTCAAAAAAATAGTATTAGTATCTTCTCTGTGTTTTTTCCTATTCGGCCGAAATTGTATCGAAACCCTAGACCCTAAGATTTGACATCATGGCGGGGCCTTCCACAAGAGCAAAAAAGAATCCGGTTACTCCGGGTAAAACCCCAGATAAAGATGGGGTAGTGATTGAAGAGATGGAGTCAGAAGGGGTAAATACAGATTCCTCAGCACTAGGGTTTACCTCAGTTGATCATAAGGTTAGCCAACTTGAGTATGAGTTGCGAAATGTACAATCTGAGATGGCCTCTAAAGGAGACATAGCCCAAATCAATCATCGGTTGGATGATATCATGCAACATGTAAAGGGTAACCAGTATGGCCCAAATATGGCCCATATCAACAAAGGAGGACCTTCAGTTCAAAATCATGGACAAACTAACCATATTGGATCACTTTTCCAGTCCCATCAGAATCAAACTTATCCGTAACCACGGAACATGATGCCAAAAGTGGATATGCACAAATTTGATGGTAAGGATCCCCTGAACTGGATAAATCAAATGGATAACTTCTTTGAGATACATCAAATGCCATCAGGACAAAAGGTGACATTGGCATCCCTATATCTTGAACCTGACCAATTTATTTGGTATCGTTGGTTATGTGCTTAGAGGGAGAAGAATGGTCTAGGTGTCACTTGGACAGTTTTTACTGAGGAGTTGCAATTGCACTATAGTTCTAGTGTTTCATAGAACTACTTTAGTCAATTAGCAAAGTTACAGCAAACAGGATCAGTCAAAGATTATGTGCATCAATTCCAAAACCTATCCTTAAGGGTGGAGAATATTCTAGAAGAGAATTTGAATGACTTGTTTCTTGGGGGTCTTAAGGACCACATTGAGCATGAGGTATGGATGTTTAATCCAATCAAGATTTCTGATTCTATTACCATGGCATGTCGTGCAGAGGAAAAAATTCTTTGTAGTAGGAGGCCACCTTTCATTAACACCAGAGACCATAGTATCTCTTCCCCTTCATTTGCTAGGCCAATTAGACTGAATCCTCAACAAATGGAAGAAAAGAGAACAAAAGGATTATGTTTTAACTGTGATAGAAAATATGGACCGAGACATAAATGTGCTGAGAAGAAGTTGTTCTATATTGACGGAGGTAATGAGGATGATGAGGAAGCTGAAATTATAGGAGAGGCTAAGGAACCAGTAGAAGATGAAGTAGAGGATCACCAACCTACAATTTCTTGCCATGAATTGTTAGGTATTAGTACTCCTCAAACACTCAAGGTTATTGGCTATCTCAAAAAATAGAAGGTGACGGTGTTGATTGACTCGGGGAGTACTCATAACTTCATAAATAGAAAAATAGCTGCCCACCTCAATTGTTTTATTTACCCAGCTCCAGAAATGCAAGTTATGATTGCGGATGGTGGGACAGTCAAGTGCATAGGAAAGTGCCATAGTATCAAGCTTTCCATGGGAGACTACATGTTAGACTCACCTATGTTTGCTATTTCTATGGGAGGGGCAGATATTGTTTTGGGGGTCCAATGGCTCACAACCTTAGGTACTATTGAGATGAATTTCCAAGAATTGTTCATGTGATTTCATTCAGATGGAAGGACAATACAATTGAATGGGATGGTAGCTAAGTCTCCACAGATTATTAGCTCTCATCAGATGCAGAAGGTTATCAGAAAAGGAGTGGATGGCTTTATAGCAAAGCTATTTTCCATAGAAGTACAAAATACAGAGTCTTCAATGCCACTCGATCTTCAGAAGATTGTGGATGCTCACTCATCTATTTTTGATGCAATTCCAAAGGGACTACCACCAGTTAGGGATCATGATCATTCCATTTAGTTTATTCTAGGGAGCCAAACACCTAACATCAGACCATACAGATACCCATATTCCTATAAAAGTGAGATCGAGAAAATGGTGGAGGAAATGTTGAAGGCAGGTATCATCAGGCATAGCCAGAGTGCATATTCTTCACCAGTGGTCATGGTACGTAAGAAGGATGAAACATGGAGGATGTGTCTAGATTACCGAGAACTCAACAAGTACACCATCAAAGATAAGTTTCCTATTCCAGTAATTGATGATTTACTTGATGAATTACATGGTGCTGTTTATTTCACAAAATTAGATCTTCGTTCGGGGTACCATCAAATTAGGATAAAAGAGGAAGATGTTCATAAAACGGCTTTCAGGACTCATGAGGGCCATTATGATTTTTTGGTAATGCCTTTTGGTATTACAAATGTGCCCTCAACCTTTCAAATCTTGATGAACACTACTTTTAGGCCTTTTTAAGGAAATTTGTATTAGTTTTCTTTGATGACATATTGATTTACAGTAAGACATGGGAAGAACACTTACAACATGTAAATAACGTGTTGGAAGTTTTGGAGAAACATACTTTGTATGCAAAGCCATCCAAATGTTCTTTTGGTGTACAAGAGGTAGAGTACTTGGGTCATATTGTATCCCATGAAGGTGTCAAAGTTGATCCTCAGAAGATCAAAGCTATGGTGGAATGGCCAAGGCCCAAAAATCTCAAAAATCTTCGTGGGTTCCTAGGACTAATAGGGTACTACAGAAGATTTGTGTGGGGATATAGTAGAATAACAACCCCACTCACTACATTGCTAAAGAAGGATGCCTTCCATTGGATAGATGTAGCCACTGAATCCTTTGAGTAGTTGAAGGAAGCCATGTGCAGCACCCCAGTTTTGGCTACTCCCAACTTCTCAAAAACCTTCATTATTGAATGTGACGCTTCAGGATCAGGATTGGGAGCAGTTCTAATGTAGGAAGGAAGACCAATTGCATTTGAGATTCGTCAATTCAAAGGAAAAGATCTGCTCAAACCTGTCTATGAGAAAGAAATGATGGCTATTCTTCATGCAATCAAGCAATGGAGGCCCTACCTTATGGGTAGACACTTCAAGGTAAAAACTGATCACGCTAGTCTCAAATAATTTTTGGAGCAAAGGTTATCATCTGAGGAACAACAAAAGTGGGTAACAAAAATGTTGGGTTATGATTTTGAAATCATATATAAAAAGGGTAAAGAAAATGTAGTAGCTGATGCATTGTCTAGAAGGGATACATACGCAGATGCCTTACTATGTGGAATGTCCATGTTGATGGCCGATTGGGTGGATGAAGCAAGATTGGAATGGAATCAAGATAAGGATACACAATCTCTAATACAGAATATCAAGCAAGGATCTATGACATATAACAAATTTGAGTGGAAAGGTAATGCCCTATGGTACAAGGATAGGTTATACTTGAGTAAAGATTCTGAGTTGAAGCATAATATTCTTGCAGAGCTACATGCCTCACCTATTGGAGGACACTCTGGGTTTTTGAAGACATATCATAGAATAAAAAGAGAATTCTTTTGGGAAGGACTCAAGGGGGATGTACAAAATTTTGTATCAGAGTGTTTAGTGTGCCAACAGAACAAAGGGGAAACAATTAAGATACCAAGTCTGTTGCAACCCTTACCAATTCCTAGCCAGAGATGGGAGGAGGTCTCCATGGATTTCATCACCGGATTGCCTTGTTCAGAGGGTAAGAATGTTATTTTCATGATTGTGGATAGGCTCACAAAATATGCCCATTTTTTTTCCCTATCACATCCATTTGCAGCCAGTACAGTCGTAACTATTTTTTTGGAGACAGTTCAAAGGCTACATGGAACCCCAAAGATAATTGTAAGTGATCGTGATCCTATTTTCACAAGTAATTTTTGGATGGAATTATTTTCATGTTTGGGTACTCAGCTATCTCACAGTTCATCTTATCATCCTCAAACTAATGGGAAAATAGAAGTGGTCAACAAATGCTTAGAGGGGTATTTACGTTGTTTTGTATCAGATAAGAAAGAAAGATGGATTAAATGGCTACCACTGGAAAAATGGTGGTATAACACATCTTTTCATACCTCTTCTCAAATGACCCCATTTTTAGCATTATATGGTTACCATCCACCTTCTATCACTTCCTCCTTGAGGGTGCAAACTAAGGTCAGAGATGTGGAGGAACACATTCAACATCAACAACAGGTTTTGGCTAGTTTGAAGGAGAATTTAGCATTAGCACAAAACAAGATGAAACAACAAGCAGATCAACACCGTAGTGAAAGAAATTTTGAAATTGGTGACTGGGTTTTTGTACATCTCCAGCCTTACAAACAGATGTCCCTAAAGCAACAGAAAAAGGAAAACAAACTTTCTCCTAAATATTATGGCCCTTATCAGGTTCTACAGAAAATTGGTAGTGTTGCTTATAAACTAGAGTTGCCTCCATCTTCACACATACACCCAGTATTCCATGTTTCATGCCTAAAGAAGGTTATTGGATAGAAATTTGAAGCCCAGACAGAGTTACCAGAACTTGATGAGGAAGGAAGAATCATTTTGGAGCCAGAGAAGATTCTGCAAACACGTACTAAGAGGCTGAGAACTAGAGACATTAAGGAATATCTGATCAAGTGGAAGAATTTGAGCATAGAAGACGCCACCTGGGAGGATGAAGGTTTTCTGCAGCAACATCCAGGATTATTCAACATTGAGGACAACATTGTTTTCAAGGGGAAGGGCATGCTACGCCCTTAACCTATTGCTTGTATTAGGATATGAGTAGCCGACTTGTGGCTTACCATATCATTTATTATATCATTTATACTTTCTCATGCTTAATAGGTCGGCCTTGGTGATGGCCATAGCATATGAATAGTATATATAGAGGATTATAGGTAGTATTTCATTATCATTTGAGCATTTGAGTCTTGTTATATGGTTTGGAGGTTGCCCCCTCGAAGTGGCGAAGCTATTCTAATTACATATTGAGATCATTATTATGAAATATTGTGTTATTTGATGCTCTATTGTTTCTCTTAATCTGAATTATACAAGTAATTTCATTACATCATCTTATGCTCCCATGGCAGAAAAGCACTCCCAATGTCCAAAAATGTGTTAAGAATGTAATTTTGGAAACCCTTCATTATAATAAAATGAAGAAGATGCAATGTTTATAGACATCGAACAATAACAACACTATCCATGGAAAGTAGATTAAATAATATAACTATGGAAAATATGCAGAAATAACATATTTCCCCTAACTAATCACATTCGGGAAGCAATAAGCTAATAATAGAATAGCCCCCGCTAAACTAGGGATGTGACAACTAATCAACAACTAAGTTAAAGTAATTAAATTTATTTACTTTAAATTTACAAGTTTACTAATTATGAATTAACCTAAGTTTATTCCTAACATTCCCCCCTTAATTCATCGTGGTCTCAAGTGAATAGGAGAGAAAAAACTCTGAAATAGAATATGTTTACATGAGGTAAACATTTATTAGCACACACATGCTAAAAGAAACCTATTCTATTATGAATGAAATAACTTTAGAATTCCCCCACTAATTCACTATGGTCTCTTTGGATATCATTTAAATAGGAGTAGATGGATGAAGGCGTTTCCTCTGAATGGTGTGCAAGAGATAGAATAGGCTCAAGAACTGTCTATGGATGTATGAAAGCTATTTAGGGTTCGAATGTGTGCTCGAGAAACAAATGAGAAGTTATGAATGTTTTGAAAACCTCTTTTGGGTTGCTTCACAACTTTAAATTGGAATTGACATGAAAAAATACCCTCCATTCACTTTTCTTTAATCTGCTAGGACACCACCGAACAATGAATAATTTCAAGTCTTTCATACTTTTCCCCCTACATTTTGAGTGGAAAGAAAATACAACTAAGCTCCATGGGAATAATGATTTTTTGGCACTTTATAATAATAGTGTGTTTAAAATTATGTCTTTTCTTCTCTGGAAAAATTCCCCTTTAGGATGCATATTGAATACACAATTGTAAATATTTACCCTTTTTTACACCTTATTTCATTCTTTGATTTTTTTACAAAACATTGTCCACCAAAATCTCCCTAAACATGTTCTATCAATTCCATATCAAATTGTAGACTTTAAAAAAAATGACAATATTTTGCTAAACGGAAAGAAAGTCATGGTAGTTTGAGTGAAGGCTTCTTATTCTGCAAAAAAAGACTCTCTCAGACAATTTTTTTTTTGTTTCTAGGCTATTTGGCCTTTTTTCCTTTACACAAATGTCTCAAAATAAAGTTCCAGATCAAACAGGAGAAAGATTTTTTTTAATTTTTTGGCCCAATAGGTGTTTGTTCACTAAATTTAACTCGGGCTTTTTCTGTAACTAACAGGTTTAGATGTGGTTTTTCCTGCTATATTTAGCTATTCTTCCAAAAATTCATCCAGAAGTTTTAAAAACAAAATGAAGTGTTTATGGAGGGGGTAAACCTCCTAATATCTTACCCCAAAACCTTTTAAATAACCAATAAAACATGTTATGCACATGCAAATGAATAATAATAATAATTGTTTTCATAGTCCACAATGTCGAGCAATATGTTTTTGGGTCTATAGGTGGCTTATAATTTAAAGATAATTAAAAAACACCAACCTTTGGAAATGTGACATGTCACCATCTAGGACCTCCATGTGGCATGTTGTGAGTGTGGGCTAGTTAAGGGATTTTGGGTAAACTAGATATGTATTTTCCTTTGTTGTTTTTCACCATCATTAGTTATTGTTTTCTTTGTTATTGTTTCTGCCTCCATTTTTTGTTATCCCCTCCTTTGCTTTGAGTTTTTGGCCGTTGTTTTTTATTTATTGTAGGGTCGATGGGTTTGGAAGATCTCTCACCCAACAATGTTAAATAGGGGACTGATTGTGCATTTTTTAGGGATCAAATGTTTCCCTTTGTAATGTTTTTCCGTTGGTTGTGTAGGATTCACTATGGTTGTAGGGTCAGCACTGGTTGGAGGCTAGATGGCTTTGCTCAATCCCTATTTGGCAACCCTTATTGAAGATATAGTTGACGAAGGAACTATGGAAAGTCTTGTCATATTGTTTTTACATAGAGTTAGTGCCTCAATTCGCCCCAACTTAGTCAACAATGCCTAGCTTGAAAAACTTTGATTAAAATATCGATTGATTGAGTTTTCATGGTAATTTTTGATAAAAACGCCATGAATGTGCCATTTGGAGAAGGTTACAGCGTCGATGGGGAAAAATAAGGTTGGGGACTCTCCAAAAAGGGTCATTATGGGCTCTATTTCCACTTTTTGCTTACTTTGCATGGCTCAACTGAATGTATGTTTGGTTTGGGCTAAAAACATAGGACTTGACCCCTATAGATCACCCCTATAGATCTAGCTCGCCCAATATCAACATGTGAATGAACTCGATGTTAAATCACAACTCAACCAATGTGAGGTGGCTAGTCCATGTCCTTTGTTTGATATGGTCAGTGGGTGTATGAACCGATCAATATACCAAATTATTAGTGAATCAACTCAGTGGTGGATGAGACTGGTGCCCAGCTCACCTTCTTTAAAATCTTTTCCAAATAGTGTAGAATGCTCACCAATCCAATGCAATGCAAAACTCAGTGAAGGGATCTTTAGGAATATTAATTGATCACCTCAACCTACCTCTGTAACTCAGTTCATAGAGATAACTTAGTGAATATTTGCACACATCTGTGGTGATGAATTTTTGTAAACCCAACCTTCCCAGTATGGGATTCAACTCTTTTTGCGAGGAGCTTAAATACAACTAGCTCGCTGAATGCCACAATTTTGAACTTGCTAATGCATGTAGAGTATCCTCCAAATCAAGTGATTTTCCTGCTATATTTAGCATGCCACAAGATTTATATGGGACTAAATAAGTCACATGATTTAGTGACAAAACCCCCTTATTTAAGGAAAAAAATTTGATTTTTTTAATGATTGAATTTTTTTTGCTACTACAAATTAATCTACAATTATGTGCAAAAATTTAGGGGTTTTGAAGCGGGGAATGTGCTTTTAAGAGGCTAGGGAAAACTATGGTTCCTCCAAGCTCAAACTTGCAATAATGAACCCTCAACTCTCTACAACACAATTTTCATAGAGGTTTAGGGATCCTCACAAAAGCTAGGACAACCTAACTTTGATATCAAATGTTAAGAATGTAAATTTGGAAACCCTTAATTATAATAAAATGAAGAATGTGCATTGTTTATAGACATTGAACAACAAAAATATCCATAGAAAGTGGATCAAATAAGATAACTATGGAAAATATGGAGAAATAACATATTGCCTCTAACTAATCAAATTCGAGAACATCCGGGAAGCAATAAACTAACAATATAATATCCCCCAAAAAACTAGGTAAGTGACAACTAATCAACAACTAACTAAGTTAAAGTAATAAAATTTAATTACTTTAACTTTACAAGTTTACTAATGATGAATTAACCTAAGTTTATTCCTGACAAAATGAGGTTGACAGATGCCATCAACATACAAAAAAGGATTGAGCACACATTTTTACCCTTGGTGTCCCCTCACATTGTCCCCAAGGTGTAAATGGTACATGAGGGGCACCAAAATGTTCTCCCCCATCCATTCATATTGTTTCGTCACTTAAAGTGTAACTTGGAGTGTTAGAGGAGGCATGTGAACTGTTTAAGTGCCCAGGTCCCCTTTCCATGATAAGTAGATCCCTTGGAACTTTTTTGAGCATATGATGTCCCATTATATTTTCCTCAAGGTGTAGGGGGGCATAGGTTACAAAAAGTGAACTCCTTCGTGTTGGTTCCCTCTTTGCAACTTATGATTTCCATCTTTAACACCTAGGAGACCTCTAACTTGCACTCACTCAACCAAGTCCCCTTTCTCATGTTCCCAAAACCCATAAAATGTTTTGGGAGGATAATCATACTATTTCACTTGTTTCCAACATGAAAAATTACATGGTGGACTCAAAATTGCGCTCCCCCATGAGGTTTCTTTCTTTGGAACTTGCACTACATCACTTTCGCACTTAGGGAGCCCCAAACTTCTAAAACCACTTAACCCCTTGTCCCCTCCTCATGAACAAACCACCCATGAAAAATTTATGAGCTGATGGTGACCCCTTGTATTGAACCAATAGAAAAAGGGGCATGGGTACATGAAAGTGCACTCTTTATCCTTCCACTCAACCCTAGGTCACATTAAAAACCAATCTTTAGCTCCCAAAAGCCATTTTCAACCCCTTGCATCTCCCTCACACTAGACCAAAAGCTAAAAATTGGCATGATCTTATGAAAAGATAAATAATTTTCCTTTCATATCCCCTTTATACCATTTTCACCAACTGTTTAGGGTGCAACCACACTGAAGCTCTCCTCCCAACCCTCGTTAGCTGTCTAGTTAAACCGAAGTTAAAAGTTACAAGGTTAATATGACTAATTACTAACTCATGAACACTTAATAATTTTTGAACTTCAAGGTGTTGTGATTTTCCCTCAAAAAATATCCATTTTTTCATAGGTATGATGCTGGTTTTTCCTAGAGCATCAAGCTTGCAAACTGATTTTTATCCATATCTCTTAATCTGTGCACTCGATTTCCACCAAATTTTACCATTACAATCCTCCAAAACTACCTTTAAGTTGATTGTAAAATTGAAACCATTTATTCTATATATAATTTACAACATCTATAAGAAATTTTCAGCCCATACAGTCTCCTTTTCATAACTACGGGGTTTTGGAAAATGAAATTCCTTGAAAATTGGAGCAAAAAGTCCTGAGACAAAACCTAATATGTTGAGACCAGTTTTGTTCCAATTCAACACCAAGAATACCTCTTTATAAAAAATATTAAGTTGTGCAAGGTCACTTATGTCTAAATATAATAAGTTTCCACAATAGTAAACTCTCAACATCCATGTTTCTCCTTGCAAGTTAAAAATCACCAAAAAGTCAAAACTTACTAAAAATAACTATCCTAGACAAAAATTTCTAAAAAATAGGAAGTCTTGAAAATGGGCTCATATCACTTGTATCAACTCAAATTCCACCTATCTCATTTATTTTTACCATAATTTCAAGGCTAAGAAATTACCTTATGGTTCAAACAAGAAAGAAATCCCTCGCAAACTCTCAAAAACTTAGTCTCAAGGTGAATTCAAAGACTGTGTGTTTCAATCGATCTTAGCAGTCACAGAACAAGGTCCTCATGTTTATATGATGCTGATCATGAAAATAAAGTGATATCAAATAGGTTTTGTAAAGGTGAACCCCATTTCTCAATCATATTCTTAGGATCTAGCTTAGGAATGTGTTCGACGAGTATGATGGTGAATGTGGATTTTCTTCTTTCCTTGTTTTTGGTAGAAGACATTTTTAATAAGGAATGGATGAACAACAATGTACTTGGGTATCCTAAGGTTGATTCCATCCAAGAAGGAGATATATTTGTCACTAAGGTAAATTTTGAAGCTCTAGAAAGTCACAAGGAGGAAGGAGATGATCTCCACATTCCAACTCTAACCTTATGTTCAAATATATTTCCAAGAGAAAGGAAATTATGTGAATCAAATTATAGAAAGGAATAGATTAGAATAAACTAGTGTGTGTGAAATATTGTCACTTAAATGATAGGCTACAAATGTATTCAAGACCGTCATGTTTGCAAGACCAAGAAGTTATCAATGGTCAACTTAGTGTAAGGCTCACACCAATGTTTTTGAAAACTTGTTCAATGCTTTGGAGTGTGACTGTATTTGACAAAAGAAAGATCCAACAAGAGGACAAAAGAAAATAATTTCATTCAGGGAGAAATCCTTCTATTTTTAGGAGAATAATTTTTTCAATAACCTGCATATGAAAAAAAGGTGTTTGGGAATCCTGAAGTTAATTCCATTCAAAAAAGGATACATATTTTTCATAGAGGTGAATTTTGAAGCTGTTGGGCCCCTAAAATATTGGCTAAGTACACAAAGGCACATGGGTGTGCAAGGAGAAGGTGCACAAGGCAAGGTTCTAGGAGGGTTTTAGAAAGGTCGTGTTGCGTGCCGGCAGACAAGATCTAGGGACTTAGCCATATTTGGCATATTGGGTAGGACATGAGAAAAGCGTGACCTGACTGCACATGCGGAGTGGATAAGGTGCTAGCCTGGTGATAGGTTGGCCTAGGAAGGAATATGCCCTATGATAGAAGTTTCTAGAAGACATCATGGCAAAAAGTGGAGAGCTCAGGCCTGGAGGAACATGCTCCCATGGAGGACCACATTCAGACACTTAGCGTTGGATCTGAGGCCGCAGAAGGATGAGTTGGCACTTCAGGATGCCTATATATACAAGCACCCGCAGGAGAAAAGAGATAGATTGGATATCCAATAGAGAGATCAATAAAGAGTGGAGCTCTGTAGAAATGTTGCGAGAAACTCTGTTTGGGTTGGGTAGATAAATCATAGGAAAAGGATGTATCAAGGGCTTGGGGTTTAAATTTATTTTTGAGAGCTAAATGATATAGATCCAGTTAGGATGCATGACTTCAGTCTTCCTTTTTGCGATGCTCTGTAATGAATCTAATGAATGTAATGAGGTTACCAGTTCATATGAATTTGATCAATAATGATTCTGGTGCATTTACAAATCTTCATGGTTCTGTTTTATGCATTTTTATAAAATGAGTCTGAATCCTTACACATTTCCCTTTATTTTTTGATTAAGTTATTAATCTGTTAAAGTATCTCTATCTATAATGACTGCAACATTCTAGAGCCATTCTGAGCTCTATGACATTCCCATGTTTCATTCCCATTAACTTCCTTTAAATTTTGGATCATAGATGATGTTTTCCCACTCAACTCACATAAAATAGAGACTCGGTGCCCGCGTGCACCTCAGGTGAGTGCCCAGCACCCACTGGGTGATAGGCCGACGCGCATGGGATTCCCTTGTTCTTTTGGTGGGTGTAAAAATGACTACATCTTGGTTCTGTTGTTGGGAACTCTTTTCAAAGTTGTAGTGGGAAATTGCATACATTATGATCTTTGTGATAAGTGATGACAAAGCATTTAACTTTAGAAAGTGTTGAATCATGGTTAAAGAGCACGAAGGATGAATTTTCTCAGAGATTCAACACTGGACCTGAGTTTGATGCATGTAGATGGGTAGAAGATAACCTCTACCATGATTTGTATGAAATGTTTTTATGTTGCTTCCTAGTAGAACTGTATGAATGGCTCTTGGCATATGCGTCTAGATCAAGCTGGTATTATAGATCATGCACGTGGACCTAGGAAGAGTACCAGAGGCTACAAGATGTAGATCTGGCATGGACTCATGTTGTGGATCATTGGTGGAAAGGAGTATTGGCTAGCTACACTTTGGAGTATGATATTTCTACATATTCTTATCCGTAAGTTGCTCAGTTTGATTTTCTGCAGGAGCCCAGAGGATCATTTCTATGTGATATCCCTCTGGAAATGAAGATCTTGATTGTTACCTTGAGTTTAGAGGCATTTCCAATGGCCAGCTAAAACTGTTTTGAGCACTGGGTGAGGAAGCTAGGGTGGAGGAAGATGGAAGATATTACAACAGAAAAGGAAATGGAGGAAAGATGACTCAAGTATAATGAAGTGCATGAAAGGGATATTTCTAGACAATGCGAGGTTATAGGTGTGATGGATCTATGGAGGCAGATGTTGTGGGAAGGAGTTGAGGTTCACGCGGAGGACGTGGAACCTGAGCAGTCTATGCTACCCCATCTTGGAAAGTGCATAAGAGAAACCCCTTTAGCTTCTGATGAGAGTTTTTCATGTGGAGAGAGAAGATTCGTTGGTGCGTATCTAAACCCACCTAGTGACCAAACCCTAGCGCTTGGTTTTCCAGATCAAGGTGAGAATATTGTTAACCTAGTTGGTATCAGTGGAAGTGACAGATCTATGCCCAGGAGATACAATTTCTCATTTCCCACTTCTATGGCTACGCATACTATTCTAGTATTCAAAGGAATTTTTGGACAAGGAGAAAGTACACAAGCCTTTGGTCTCGTGTCTGGGAGTAGCGCGGGGTACACTAGTGGTAGTGGGGAATTATCACAGACCGTTGGAGCATAGATCAGTGGAACTTTGGGGATCCTTGGCATGACCACTATGGGACCTGTGGATCTGGTGGGTCTGGTGGGTCAGGAGGAAAAGGACCTAGTAGATCTGGTGGATCTGGTGGCGAGGGAAACACCGAAGGAAACCAAGGCTCTGGATCAGGAATACAAGGACCCCAGCCACCTCCTCAAGTTTTCTTTAAGATGTATTTAAATTTTCTAGATAATAGAGGTATTCAAGATGCTGCAGAAAATGTTCACAAGTGTGAGCTTCTATGGCACGTGAAAGGAATCACAATCCCAGAGTGGAAATAAATCTAGTTTGCAACGACGTTGCAAAGGCGCACACATAGCTAGTATAGGAAATATGACCCTCATTAAATGGTGGTGGATTATACTGCTTTAAATAATGCCTTCTTAGCAAAATTCCACATCCTTGAGTTTGAACAAAAGAGCATCAGTGCCCTGAAGGAGATTCAATAGGGAATGGCATAGAGTGTGCGGGAGTATGATGCACGATTTAAAACTCTCCTGTCAAAATTATCATATGACATTCACCCTTCACATCATGCTCAATGGTTTTTTGGGGGGTTGATAACATCTTTTAGAAGAGCTTTATCTCATAAAACTTTCACAGATCCATGTGAGGCGTTAGAAGCTACTCTGTGCGCCGAAGCTGTTGGAAGTGTTGATACTGGTGTTAGCCCATTTCTGGAGGATCAAATCACTGCTATGGCTAAGTAGCTAGAGAATTTGTTTGGGAACTTAGCTCATGAGACTCGGGGTGGTATGTGGTGTACAGATTATGAAGTAGAGGGGCATGTCAAGGATAGTTTTCCCCGAAAGATAGTAAGCATCATAACAGTAAACTGTTAAAATTGTCATGGGGACCATGATGCAAGTAGATGTCCCATATTACAACGTGAAATTTAGAAGAATGTGTCTTGCTACTATAATATTTGTACCTCTATGACCCATGACACTAAGGATTGTAGGCTTATTGATCAGATCCATGAGGTCATTGATCTTGGTGTGTGCCAAACTAGCCTTGCCAACAGTTCTAAGAATGATGATCACCATTATGAGGAGCGCGCAGAGGGAGGCACGTGTGGAAAGGGATTTCACAGAGGATTCCATGGTCGTGGTAACCGTGGAGGAGGAAGAAGTGAATTCCCACATGGAACCTATTTTAATTGTGGATTTACAGACCACTACAAACACGAGTGCCCAGATTTATTGAAGTGCTCATGATGTGGGAAGAAATACAAGTATGAGGAGTGCCCTTAGTTGTTTGAGCACATGAATCAGCAGCACCATGGAAAGACAAGGGCACTGCAATGGTAAGCATTAAGAAGGCTGACACACAATGGATTCCATGGGTGACATGTGATGCATGATTGGAACCTGTTATGGTAACAACAAGATCAGAGGTCACATGCGCAAAGGAAATACCAAGGTAGAAGAACCTGGTTTTAAGGGAAGAAGTGGTACATGGGAAGTACCCAGACCCTATGCATCAAAAGGAGTTATATCAAGAAACCATGGATGTAATTCAGAGTTTACAAGGAGAAATCCAGTGTCTAAAGGAGAAGTCTAGGAGGGAAGAGCAAAGAAGTAAGGTCGAGGCACCAAAGGATGACCTAGATGAGGTCAAGGAAGTATGTAAAATGCTAAGGCAAGAGAATATTATTCCCTTGCTAGGAGCATGGTTGAGAGAGAAGGTACCATATGCACCGGGGAAGAGCGCGAGAGGTAGGTATTCCATGAAAACCTTCCCCCTCACAGCCTTAACTATGATAGGGAGATCATGTTAAATGTAGTCGTGGATGGATGGCTCCTTAGTAATGTCCTCACTGACACAGGTGCAGAGGTCAATGTTCTCACCTTGGATGCATGGCATTAGATGGGAAGGCCTGCATTACAGCCATCTTTGAATGTGCTATATATGGAAAACAAAATTAAGGCAATGCCCATTGGTGTCTTAAAGGATGCAACTATCACCATTCAGGGAGCTAAGTTTACTGGGGACTTCGAAGTCTTGGCACTTGCCAAGGCAGACAATTTCCCAACACTACTTGGGTGCCCATGGTTCTATAAGAACAATGTGGATCTTCAGTTCAACAAGGGGTACATAAGATTTGAAAATGAGGAGGAACGGGTCATCATACCCCTGGCTGATGGGAAATCAACACCTTATACTAAACCTTTGGGAGAAGAGGTCCTGGATAGAATATATGTGCACTCAATCAGAGATCTAGAGATAATTCATCCCATAGAAGGAGTTATCCAGTTTGAGGATGCTCAGTCCCTAAGTGACACCACTAGTATAGTGTGCGATAATTGGGTGCATGGAACCTATGAGTTAATCAGACATCATTTGAGAGGATCGGTAACAAAGGTGAAAAAGGCACGTACGGTTTGGCATCTAGGAGGAAAGGAGCTACCTAAGTACTCAGGAGGAGCCTTCCCTGAGGTCTTTTTTGCAGGAGATGGAAGCTCAGTGGAAGGAGGAAACTGAATGAAGGGGGATGTTAAGTTACATCCTACTCGAAACTATTGCACGCTGGTGGGAAACACATTGGGATAATCTCTTGGAATGACACAAGGTAAGAATTGTCTTCTCTGTAAGGTTTTACAGGAGCAACACACCCATGGCTATAAAATATTATGATGGTAAAGAGACCGTTTCCTTCCATATCCAAGCATGTGAGGTAGCCTGGATGGGAAGCACAGAAGCATTTCCACCTTCATTATGGGTTCACAAGTTGTATTCCACCCTGCAAGGTTGTGCACATGCATGTAACATTCATTCTGAGACACACCGCCAGACAAGGAATTGGCAAGAGTTAGCGATTGATCTCATTCAAACATTCGAGTATCAGAGTAAAAAAACCCTTCATGGATAAGGCATTGTAGGTTTTCAAGCACCTTACCATTGGGGATAGTTCTATGGCAGAAGATAGGCTACTGCAGTTGCTAGGTGGACCTGGCCTGGAGGAAAGCTTTGAGGAAGAAGAAACAGAAGAAATATAGCTTGAGCACGTGTCTTTGGAAAAATAAAAGGGGAATATGATGTATGTTATTGATGGTGAAGAAGTGGAAAACTTGGATGTTGACCTTTCTATAAGGCCACGCAAAGTCATAGACATTGCTGATGAATGGGCACATGCCTACCATGAGCCTTTAAAGACAAAGAAGGTTAACATCGGCTCAGATGAGGAGCCTAAGGAGGCTATCATTGGAGACTATTGGTCAGAGAAGGAAGTATCTAAGATCATTGATCTTTTGGTTGAGTTTGAGGATTTACTCCCATGGGTATCATGAGCTTAAAGACGTTCACCATTCCTTGGGGGAAATGAGGATTAATTGAAGGAAGGTGCACCTAATCAGGAAAATACCATACTGAATGAATCCTAACCTATGCATGAAGGTCAAGGAAGAAATAGATAAGATGATAGCATCAGGCATTATCGAAGTTGTTGAAGAGTCAGAATGGATAAGTCCCATGGTAATTAGCATCAAGAAGGATGGAAGGATAAGGATTTATGTTGATTACAGGGACCTGAATGTAGTGTGTATCATTGATTCTTTCTCAACCCCTTGTTATCACCGAATCACAACACCCCTGGATGTTGATCAGATTGCTAGTTTGATCACTCTAAGCATCCAGTGTGATTGGATAACATGGGTACTATCTCCAAGTTGTGGGACTTGCTACTTGAGATAGACCTCCAGAGAAAGCTGGTTCTTGCTCCTAAACTACCTGCCACAATCTACTCTAATGCAGGATAAGCTAACTGTTCTAATCTAAATTTCCAAGGGACCAGGGAGAGAGAATACATAAAATGAAAGCCTACACTAAAGCGGTGATACACCAGAAAAGGAGGGTGTGAGAGTAATCTCCAAATGTGTGAAATACAGAGGCAAAGTGCACACTAGAAGAGGTGATGAAAGTTCACCATAATCTAGCAAAATGCATTCACAATAATATTCCAAGCATACACAATGATAATGAATACCTGCAAGAACACAATAATAGACACAATATTCTTATAGAAAGATCAAAGGGGCAAGAAGAATGCAAGAAAACACAGCAGGGGAAGATACATCCACAAACTGATATTTTATTGCTTCATGATATGCACAGTTCAATCTATTACAAGATAAGGGCCTGGATCACCATGCAAGGAGTCCACTACAAGGGCCTGCAACACACTGGCTTCACAAAGCAATTTTGACAGAGCTTTGCTACCCAAAAACTCTCCCTCTTTTACAATGAGCCCAACACTCCAATTTATAGAAAAATGAGAAGGAGAAGAGAAGGGAAAATGGAAATCCCGAAATCTGTCCTTCAACCACCTGTAAGAGGCATTAAATTGAGTGAAATGATTGTATATTACTTGCAAAAGGCTCCCCATACTGTCCCATGTGCTGCAGCAGAGAAAGAATGATGACCATGCCTCTTAATTGCACTCCCAGCTACCAAATAAAACACTGTTCTGAACCCGGCCACGTTTTCTTAAAAATCTCAAACAATTTCTGATCAAATATGGAATTTCTTGATTTCTGTGCATCGGGCTCGGAACCACGATTCCAACGGTACCAATTTTGTGTGATTTCGTTGAGAAATGCAAAAGTTATGGCCTTCTGAGTGCGGGCAGCTATTTTGGGTCTGGCAGGCGTTTTCTGTCATTTGACGGGAATGAGCATTGACTGACTGTGGCGTAGAGGACATCATGCTCATTCCGTTCCAAAGTCCAATTTTGTGAAAATCGGAGCTCGGAGTCAAAATTTAAAAAGTTCACGGGTCAAATGTTGACTTTTCTCCTCTGCCTTCGCCCGCTTCGGCTTTTCGCGTCCCACGCGTCCCTTTGTCCCAAATGTCCCAGTGCTGCGTGGGACAAATTCTTCCGAACCGCCCGAAATGGGCTTTCATGTCCCTTTTCTGCCGATGACACGTGGCGTGATCTGATTGGCTTTCGGCTCCTTCGGCTTTCCGCGTCCCGCGCGTCCCTTTGTCCCATTTGGCACAGTGCTGAAATTTCCCGTTTCGGCCAAACCGGCCGGTTCGCGTACTCGTGGCCCAGATGTCCCATTTGCTTTCGGACCGTTCAGGACAAATTTTCCCGATTCACCCGGTTCGGCCAGTTAGCGTACTTTTGTCCCGCGCGTCCCTGACTAAAAGTTCTCATTTCGGTCGATCCGGCTGGTTCGCGTACTTCGAGTACCTTTGGCCCAACTGTTCCTGGCTGCCTTGACTCATTTCGGCCGAATCGGCCGGTTCGCGTACTTATTGCCCAGATGTCTTAGACTGCCTGTTTCAACAGTTAGTCAATTTTTTCAACTTTTCGGCCAGTTCGGATTTCCGTGTCCCGCGCGTCCCTTTGTCCCAAATGCTGCGCAGACCGCCTGGCGGCCTTTCGGCCGGTTCGCACCCAGATGTCCCAACTGTCCCAAGGGCTGCCTGGACTAGGACTTAGCCATTTTTCATGATTTTTTCTGGCCCGAGCTTTTTTTTATGCAATTTTTTACATTTTCTCAGAACTTGCTCTCTTCTACTTGGACAGGGGAGTTAGAAAAAATATGAGGGGACCCTAGAAACATGACTTTTGTCCGGACTCAATATAATTGCTTGGGACTAAAGAATTTGATGCATGTTATCAAAATTACCTTGAGGGGTGAATTTTGGATAACACCCCTTTTATTGAAGAAATTTTAGAGAGAGTGGTAAGGCACGAGGTCTATTCTTTCACGGATGGATTCTCGGGCTATCACCAGGTAAGAATCGCAAAGGAGGACAAAAGGAAGATGACTTTCACCGCTGAGTGGGGAAGTTTTGCCTATACAGTCATGTCGTTTGGGTTGAATAATACACTTTTTGTGTTCTCGTGCATTGTGGTACAAGCTTTCTAGGACTTTATCCATAAATTCCTTCAAGCCTACCTAGATGATTGGATAGTATATGGGTTAGTGAAGGACTATTGTACAACTTAAGGCTGATGTTTGAAAGGTTTCAGTAGTTGAGGATATCCCTTAACATTAATAAATGTGTCTTTACTACCCCATTTGGAAAATTATTGGGGCACATCATATGTAAGGATGGCCTACTAATAGATCCCGCAAAGGTTGCAGTAATTGTGGGATTAAGGGATACTACTAGTCAAACCGCAGTGCACGGATTTATTGGGCATACGGGGTACTACAAGAAGTTCATCAAGGGATATGTCAAGATCGCCATGCCTTTAGAATAATTGCTTAGACATAAGAGTGCCTTTCATTGGGGAGAGGTGCAGTAGAAGGCATTTGACACTTTAAAGGATAGCCTTGTCACCGCGTCCATCCTACGTTTCCCTTCTTGGGATAAGCCATTCCATGTTTATGTGGATGCCTTAGGAACCACCATTGGAGCATTACTTACACAACCTAGTGAAGGGATTTTTTATCATCCATTATGCTTTGCAAGTAGGAAATTGACACCAGCATAATAGAATTACACTACGACTGAGCATGAGGCGTTATCACTTATCTATGTGCTTCATAAATTCAGACAATATTTGTTGGAAACCCCTTTTATATTTTACACTAACCATATGGAATTTAAATACTTGGTGAACAAGCCCATTCTACAATGGCGCATATGTCAGTGGGTACTATTGTTCCAAGAATTTGAGTTCACGGTGGTTGTAAAACCAGGAAAAAGCAATTTTGGGCCTAACCATTTGTCTAGGATTGATTCAGGGGAGGACACACAAATTATTGAAGAGATTATGCGAGATGCGTAACTGTTTAGTTTGTGGCGCATGCCCTCATATTTGGAGGATATTGCAATATTTCTCAAAATAGGTGTGGCGCTAGATGGAATGAAGGATTTGGAGAAGAAGAAGTTGGCCATACGCACCACACCCTATATGCTAATTAGTGGAGACGTGTACAAAATGGGTCATGATGAGGTTCTACACCAATGCATACTATAACATGAGCGCATTACAATTATGGAAGAAGCGCATGGTGGGATTGTAGGAGGACACTATGTGGGAAATGCAACTGCGTGGAAGATTCTACTCGCAAGGATTTGGTGGGAGACCATTTATCAAGATTGCATTGAGTTTTGGAAGGCCTGTGACCATTGTCAGCACCTTGGAAAACCTAGCAAAGGGGATGAAATGCCCTTGTAACCAATAGCCATAGCGGAACCATTTGAGAAGTGGGCTATTGACTTTTTTGGACCAATCTCGACAACGGCGCGAAGGACTGGTTTGTGGTATATTCTCACTTGCACTGATTATTTAACAAATTAGGCAGAGGCAACACCTACAAAGGATTGATAACGGCTACCACTACTATATTTTTATGGGAAAACATAATCAATAGGTATGGATGCCAATTGAGTTTGACAAGTGATACATGTACGCACTTTCTCAATGAAATGGTCAGGATTCTGCTATCAGATATCATGGTGGCCCATCAAAAAACTACTCCCTATCACCCTCAAGAAAATTGAACTACTGAGGCATTTAAAAAAATACTTAGCCACACGTTGACTAAGATTTGTGATGTTGGTAGACATGATTAGGATGACAAAGTATCATCTGTTCTTTGGGAATATAGGACAACCTACAAGAGGTTGAACAAGGCCACATCGTTTCAACTGGTGTTTGGCGCAGAAGCTATACTACCAGTTGAATTCATGTTACCTTCTCTATGTATAGCACGTGTAGGATGATTGGTCGATGAACAAGCACTAGAATAAATAATTGACAAGTTAATGTAATTGGATGAAAGACAATCACTCACCAAGTGGAGCCAGAAGACGGAAAAGTCAAAGCAGAAGGCATGACATGATCGTCACATTAAGAACAAGAAGTTTGAGGTTGGGTAGATGGTTTTACTATATGATTCAAAGTTTCTATGCCATCCTGGGAAGTTAAAAGTCCATTGGCTGGGTCCCTACATCATCTTGTACATCCTTGATTCAGGTGCATGTCAATTACAAGCATTGGATGGGATGAGATTTCTAGGACACTTTAATGGGAGTAGGATGAAACCTTACTATAAATAAGTCTTCTTGGTGTTTGTAAATAAGGAAATATTGCCAGTTAGTTTAGGATTTCCCTTAATGCATTTTCTTTTCTTGTGTTTAGCTTTCTCGTCATTCTTTTGTGTAGCACATTGGGCGCCGGTAATCTCATAAATTTTTTAAGGTTGTAACTGCGCAGAGGACCGCACATCATTTTAGTGTGGGGTGGAGTAAGGTGGAAGAAATTGGAGTGTGAAGTGCTAGGAAGGATTGCATTGGAAATCCTAGTTGAATGGCCCTGTGAAGGAAGTACATGTAAGGAAAGGTGAAAAATGATGGTTAGTGTCAGGGTAATGCTATATTAAGGATCCATGTACAAAAGAGGAAGAAGTGCAAAAGCAACACAAGGTAGGCGAGAGCAAAAATCATGACAGAAGAAGTGCCTTCGGTGCTGGTGACGCGTGCACAAGATTCTCCTGTCAAGATGGATTGGTTACACGCTAGAAGGTTGGGGAATTTTCCACGCAAGGTTGGGCATGCAAGTTAAAGTACTAAAGTCAAACTTTGTTGGAAAAATACACATTAAGTGTTAAAGTACGGTGGTAGGTAAGGTATCATTTAATGTTAAAAAATGAGAAAAACTATAAATAGAAGGTTGGGCACTTCATTATTTACATTGTGAATACAAAGATGGAAGAGCTTTTGTGAACTAGGGTTTCTAGGGTTGATCCGTGCGAAGAAAAAATGGAATATTTTAACAGTGAGTGACTAGTTTGGATCTACAAACCAGGGGGAAGTAATTCACGAACGTTGGGAGAATTATGGAGAAGCACCGTCTTGTGAAAAGATATTCCAGTTAGGGTTTGGAAGCTAGGGCACGGGTTGGAAAAGAGTATTCTTTGCAGGTTAGGGATTTGAACTTGGAAGAGATAGAAGAGCAGAGCTAAGAAGAGAAGTTGAAGTGATAACCCAATAAATGACACCCAAGAAACCAACAGTAACACCTAAGAAGGGCAAGGGAAAGGGAAAACACCAAGAAACTACCGTAGGTACCAATGAGGAATGGTACATAGAAATGTAGTATCTAGATGGGGTTTCTCTTGAGATGGAATGGGAATCCCAATTGAGAAAAATGATAGTTTGTGACTACAATCATCACACGAACGTGATTGAAAAGGAAATGAAGTTGGAGTTAGTGCAGCCTGACTAACCAAAGATCACCTGAGGGGCTACCAATCTATAACGACGAAGTCAAGGTGAAGTTAGATAAGGTGGGATTATTAAAACTCTATGAGTTGACCTACTTTGGAAAGCCAGAGCACCTCTATCAGTGGCTAATGTTGCATGTACATGAAGAGAAATTTCACTTCATGGGGCGCAAGATGCGAATAACCACTCAACTAATTTCAAGATTCACATGCCTTATCTATGAGGGAGATAGTATATAGGATGACCTGTGCAACAAGGAAGCAATTAATAATATAGTGGCCGCATATGCGTAAAATAAGGGGTCAAGGTATTTTGATATCAGGGATATCCAAGAGCTAGTGATGAGAATGGACGCATGCCTAGTAACAAAACTCAAAGTGCAAGAAATATGGGCGTAGGTAAAAAAGTATTGGTTAAATATTTGTAGAAAAATATCAGTAGGCACCATCTATAATCTATCCACATAAGTTGTAGATGAAATTATTGCCAGCACATAGGAAGGATACAAGATTATCTTTGGTAATGTCTTGTTAACCATTGTGTTATCAGAAATCAGATTACCAAATGTAATAGATAATTTCGTGTGTGAATACCAAGAGGAAGACCCCTCACCTGAAAAAATATTTGAGAAATACACTTATGATAGCATGACACCCATTCACAAGGTGCATCTTGAAAAGTGGTATACACACTTAAGGAATGTGTTTAGGGAAGAATGGATAATACCAGAACAACTGCCAGTGCTTACAGAAGGAGAAGTTGGGTTCGTAGTATACCAACACTTCTGCATTGGCAGATTTAAGTTGGAGGATGAGAACATGATCCCATGGTGCAAGGTCCCATTCACCTTCACAGCTCAATACTTCTAGGTGGGAGTTAACAGATTCAAGGAGTCCAAAAAGTTAAAGCTTGACCTTGGAAGTTTGGACCGGGACCACAGGGAGATGCGCAGGACATTGGTCTACCTCAACAAGTGCGCGTACATGGAAAAATACATGTCACATGAATTCCAAATGGTAAAACCCCTAAATCTGACTATTGCAAGAAGGTTTATGACATGTATATACCTTCAGATAAGGCCCAAGTTTGAGAAGGCCGCTGATCTTGAAAATGAGATAGCTATACCTGAGGACCTAACAGGAAGGAAGAAGATTGCTCCCAAGAAGAAAGAGATGGAGGAAATAAAGAAGAAGGCACCAACTGCCCAAGATACACAGGCATTAGGCACCCTAGGAACAAGTGCTAGAACAAGTACTTACACACGCAGGAAGAGGTCTCCAGTCAAATAGGAGAGGCTAGAACAGAAAAAACTTATCGCAGAGGAGAAATCACCAGAGGAAGAGGAAGAGAAAGCAAAATATCGTATAATGAAATCCCCAGTTAGGAAGAAACAGAAGGTGATGGAGGAAGTTGACTCGGAGGAGATGGAGAGCTTGGAGAAATACATAGGTGAGAGGGATGAAGATGAAGAAGATGATCCTGAAGGGGACCAAGAGCTACTTATTTTCAGAGTGCATGATTCAGAAGAAGAGGGCAGACAAGAAGAACATGAGTTCCTTTTCGTACGGTGCAAGGATAGCCAGGAGGAGGGAGGCACCCAGGACATGGGAATAAGTGAAGAGGTTGGAGCGTAGGAGAAGAAAAATCCAAGCCTCACTCAGGAGAAAGTAAACAAGGTGGTAGAAATTGAAGCAACGAAAATCATCGAGGCCTTGGTAGAACAAGAATTGAAGCGCATCACTAATATAGTGATGGAAGAAAAGGAAGAAAGCGTAGAAACATATCACGGCAGCGTGGGAGGCCCCATTATATTGGTAACTATTCCTAAGGACACACATATAGGGGAAAGTGCATGGAGATCCAGAGGCAAGGAATGAGCTACATTGATGATCCCAACAAGGTATTGCATGTATGTTTCCAAAGCACCGTTCCAACATATCAACTCACGGAAATGAAGTCGTTCGATGAAGAAGGTGTATACCCTCAGATGAGGAAGATTATATCTTGGGAAATTGAGTCCCACATCGACAAGCCAGAGTTTGAGGTAAGCCAAGGGGCACTAATGAAAATGCTAGAGTAAAAAGGAGAAAACCCCTTTGTAAATACTCAGCAGATCTTAGATGAAAAGTTATGCAACGCGCTCAACAAGGTATCAGTTGAGGTTGAAGCTAGGCTCTTTAGATGGAATGATAGGATAATATTTCTAGAAGTAGAACTAGAAAAGGAGGAAAAGCTAGAAAAGAAGGAGGAAGAACTAGAAGAGAAGGCCAAGGATTTAAAGCATGAAGAGTTGATTAGCAACCAGATAAAGCATGAGCTTAGGGAAGAATGGGAAAGAGTGTGTGAATTACATAAGAAGGTAGAATCCATCACAGATGTCATTATTTTGAAGCATCTGTACCTGACACCACCTGTACAAAAGTATGGATCTTCCCTTGAGTGCCTTAAGGACTTAACACGCACCCTCACCATAGAGAGGCAACCTCTAGCCTTAGAATCTGCAGAAGAAGTAATAACGCGCCTAGATAAGGAGGATATATTAAACATAGTAGCAATCATGGCTGAATACAGAAAAGTCCTTGCTGATGTAAAGATTGCTACCCATGCCGCTTAGGCCACATATGAAAACTATGCAGATAGAGATAAAGTGGCGGGTGTTTTGGTTGCCAACTATGAAGCCGAGCTTAAAGAGTTCTAAGAAAATAACAAAGGGAACAAATAAGAGTGGGATAGAATCCTAGCGAAGGTTGAAAATAATTCGGAAGCTATTGAGGCCCTAAGGGGTACAATCAAAAACTGGCTAAAAGAGCTATACCCACAGATTACTAGAAGGATGGACACGCTTGAGGACAGGAGCAAGGAGTTGGAGAAAATTGTTGACACTATGAAAACTCAAGGAGATGGACTGAGTTTTGGGGAGGTAAGTGCCATAGTTGGCGACCTCTGCCAAAGAGCACAAAATGAAGTCGATGCCTGGAACAAATTGGAGGCTGACTTGCAGAAAGATTTTCCTAGCTATGTGCAATAATGCCACCACTTCCCCATTCTTTCTTCTTTCCTAAATTCTTCATCCCCTTATTCTTTTCAAGATGTAAGTATACTATGATTCTTTATTCATTGGTGAAGTGTTCCCGTGGATGGAGAACAGGCGTAGGGTGGGGTGATGCTGGGCCCCTAAAATATTGGATAAGTACACAAAGGTGCATGGACACGCAAGGCCTTGGTTGAAGGATGGGCACGCAAGGAGAAGACGCATAAGGCAAGGTTCTAGGAGGGTTTTAGAAAGGTTGTGTTGCGTGCCAGTAGTCAATATCTTGAGACTTAGCCATATTTTGCGTATCGGGTAGGACACAAGAAAAGCGTGACCCGACTATGCATGCGAAGTGGATAAGGTGCCATCCTAGCAACAGGTTGGCCTAGGAAGGAATATGCCTTTCGATAGAAGTTTCTAGAAGAAATCATGGAAAAAAGTGGGGAGCTTAGGCCTGGAGGAGCATGCTCCCATGGAGGACCACATTTAAACACTTGGCGTTGGATCTGAGGCCGCAGAAGGATGAGTTGGAACTTCAGGATGCCTATATATACAAGCACCTGCAAGAGAAAAGAGATAGATCAGATATCTAATAGAAAGTGGAGCTCTGCAGAAATGCCGCAAGAAACTTTGTTTGGGTTGGGTAGATAAATCATAGGAAAAGGATGCATCAAGGGCTTTGGGTTTAAATTTATTTTTGAGAGCTAAATGATTTGGATCCATTTATGATGCATGAATTCACTCTGCCTTTCTGCGATGCTCTGTAATGAATCTAATGAATGTAATGAGGTTACCAGTTCATATGAATTTGATCAGTAATGATTCTGGTGTACTTACATATCTTCATGGTTATGTTTTATGCATGTTTATGGAATGATTCTGAATCCTTGCACATTTCCCTTTCTGTTTTGATTCAATTCTTAATCTATTAAAGTATCTCTATCTGTAATGACTGCAACAATCTAGAGATGTTCTGAGCTCTATGACGTTCACATGTTTCATTCCCATTCAATTCCTTTAAATTTTGGATCATAGATGATGTTTTCCCACTCAACTCACATAAAAGAGAGACTCAACGCCCGCACGTATCTCGGGTGAGTGCCTAGTGCCCGCTGGGTGATAGGCCGGCGGTCATGGGATTCCCTTGTTCTTTTGGTGGGTGTAAGAATGACTACAGAAGCCAAGGGGAGTAAGGTGATGATCTCCATGTTTTTAATTTTGCCTTGTGTTTAAACAGATCATCATGTTTCCATGATCGGGAAACCATCTCAAGTTCACAATGCAATTCACTTAGTAGTGCTTTTGAACATTCATTCCATGCCTTGGAATGTGTCTGCATCTTACAGGAGGAATCATTTAGAATCACAATGTTTAAAGTCAATGGGTAGTCAGAGGCTAAGAATATCATTCATGAAGCATTTCCTCAAGGTTCCATTAGAAGAAAATTCTTCATCAACAAGAGGATTTCTCGTCTCTAGATTTTCCATTATCTCTCTCCTTCTCTCTCCTCCCTCCATCTCTCTATATAATTCTATTTCTTCATTGGGAATATAATTGTTCACTCTTTTATCTTATTCACTTAAGTGAATTAATGTTGTATTATAAAAATCCCTTTCTAAACATTTTTAAAAAAGGACTTAATTTCATTCCTATGGAATGTGAAAGGTCACAAGTCATGGTGAGATGAAAATTCACATGGGAGGAAGGAAGATACAATTTGTAATCTATAAATTGGGATGAATTATCCATTCCAAAGGGTTAGCATTTGTTGGTTGTTAATATTTGTTGGATTTTACAACTATTACAAGCAATAAGATACATTTCTCTATCTCCTTTTTTATGTTCTTTCATACTCTCTACTTTCCAACTTTGTAAGCATTGTAATCTTGTAAAAGAAAGAATGAACTTTGTGTCTTTGATTAATGACTCCATAAAACTTTGTGTCTATGATTTATTAGTCTTACTATTGCTTACACGGTTGTATTCTTCTATTGAATGTGGACATACTATGGTTATTTTTGGTGAGAATATATTAGTTCCTACTCACAACATTAACCCTCTCTCTCTATTTATCCTACTCCCATTTACCTCACTCTAAACTAATTCCTCCCTTGTACACTGTACAAGTAGTTTGCAACAAGTTTGATGGAGTATTCATGTGTGATCATCGACCTAAAGGCCACCCTACAATTTATTTAATCCTTGAATTCAATAATGGGAGCCTCCCCATACCCAAGTAGATGGGGCTCAACCCCATGACCGTTGGTGAAAACTAATAATTTTCTTGCAACAAATTATTTCACCAACACATACTAACTGTCACCAAATTATATCCAAGGAAGGGATATGATAGCATCTACCCCGCCCGTTTACTGTGGCGGTGGACCCCTCTCACTCTCTCACTTAATGACATGATGAAAGTGAATTATATATGTGACACACAATTGAGGTCCATTCATATGAAAATTTTCATGCCCTTTGATCCTTTTCCTAGACCTTTCTCATTGGTTTACTCATGAAGATATCACCTGGGAAAGGTTAGATCAGGTTATCAAGGCATGTGACAAATCCCAACAACATGATCGACATGAAGTGGTTCATCAAGCTAATTAATATCTCAAAATCTGTAATGACCCCCTTCCTAATCATTATAAATCTAAAAACTCCAACACTAATCATGTTGATAAGGCAACAAACAATACTATTTATACTTCATTCCCCCTACTAGCACATATATTGAAAGTAGAGTTCATATGGATAATAATAAATGCATTATCACTTATATTGAAACCTTTTATCCTTCTTTAACTCATGATAGATCCTAAAATATCATCTATCCTTACTCATAATGATAAAAACCTCACAAAGAATCCCCCATACCAATATCCTTAGTCTAGGTTAATTTCATTAGCCCCTGTGTAGAAATCCCTTTAAGGATGATCATGTTTATCCCATATTTTTTCAATCCATACACCATCAACACTTTTGGTAACACTTCTAATATGGGATATCCTATAGAAATTAATTATAATAATTCATTTCTAGAAATTTATTCTATCCCATCTCCTTCAATCACTACAAAATGATCCTTCTTAGTTTCAGATTACTGCACAACCTAGCCTTAATGATTAGGATCCTCTTGCATAAATTTCTCTCCTCCCTAGAAAAATCCACTTTTTATAACTCCTTCAAACATCACCAAAAAATCATGAGAAGCTTTTGTATGAAATATTCACTATGAACATTCCTTATACAACAACCTTAAGTAAGAAGCTTTACCTACCTGGTTAGGAAGATATCATCATGGGTTAATATGAATATTTATTCATCTCCACTGAAATTTTGTTGATTGTTCCTCAAATATCAACTTTCTTCTTGATTCCATGATCCATTATGAGCTTCTATTTCATGTTGATGACCCTTCCCTCTTTATCTCTGCTAAAATTAGCCACTCTACAGTTAAGATATCCATCATAGATGAAGGATCTGACACCTTTATCACTTCTCTTGAATTCATCAAGACATTATGTTACTTTATATATAATATAAAGTCAACCTAGAGCATGTGTTAGGGATACGATCATAACTAGATACCCCTATGGATTTTAGTTGGATCCCTATCACTATTCCTCCATGTACCTTTTGTGTTAAATTCATGGTCTTAAATTTGTCCTTGCCTTATAATATCATCCTCGGATGATAATTGATTCATCACATGTGTGTAGTCGTTTCATCCGCTTGCCCATGTGTTAAGTTTACAAACTTAAGATAGCGACATGGAAATCTTTCACTATAATGACACCCTATGTACTACCTTTAGTCATAACATCAATACTATCAACATCTCTTCATAATATGTGCATCATACCTTCACTCCAAAGGTTGATGATATTATGGATGATGAGTATCACTATTCTGAATTTGATTCCAAGGATGAGCTTATGAACTACATTACCCTCCTTAGACATCTAATGTCTGAGCCATAGTCTGCTCCCCCAATTATCTCTTATACAACACATTTTGTGACATGTCCATTTACTTCACTAGCCAGTTATACATATACAATTATGACATCACTACTAGATCGTCTTTCCATTATGGATCCTAGCCTACCTATGGATGAGACATACTACACATGGCATGAGGCTCCTAGAGATGATGTTTCTAATTACAGATCTTATAAATGGAACATAAATAAACTTGAGGTGGAAGTTATTAGAGACTAATATAAGAAGGCCTCACAATCCTCTTCTATAGCACCACTCTTTGTTCTCTTTATGGATTTTCCTCACATGTAGATGATACATTTTGGGTTGTCTCCAGCAAGTTCCGAACCTGATTTCCTTCTCCTTGTGTGCCTAAGCATCAAATTTAATCTCCTAATATGCCATAATATATCTCTCATCAATCCCCCCTCATCCCTCCCTAGATGATATCCACCATGACGTATCCACATAGATCTTTGAAAGGATCTATGATTCCCTCTTTTCTACACGATCAGAAGTCCATCGAGATATCAACATCACACAATAAAACTTTGAGGACCTCATGATTCATACTTACCATAAATCCTACATGACGTAGTTGACATCATCAATGAAATCTTCCAATCATTTATACATCATCATTGAGACATTTTATATTACTTTCTCTATTCTTATTTATATCCCACCTAATTTAATATGACCATTTATTCCTATTTTGGATACTTTGGAAATTCCTATTTATCTCTTTCTTGGTTTTTTCCCTCACACTTGGGGTTTCTATAGATATAGATTCCCATTTTAGATACAATGGTCAAAACATTCCTCTCATCTCTTGTTGAGGCTTAGCTCTCATTTCTTGGGATAGCCCTATCATTGGTACTCATCCCACCTTATCTTATTTTTCATACCTACTACATTGATCTATTTTTTAAATTATTTAATCTCTTAATCATAAATTTTTGCACACATAAGAAATTAAAATCATAAAATTAAAATTGTCATGAAAATAAATACACAATATATCGACAAAAAATGATATCTTATATATATCAAAATGATTCATTTTATACATCATCATATATCCTATAAAACCATACAATCAACCATACCTCAAGTATACACTCCCTCAGATGGAGGTCATCTATTGCTTTGAGATGATGGTGCTTGAATAGTCACATCTAGGGAATATGCCAAGGATGTGGCTCTAGACCGATCTACCACATCCTCTCCCTCCACTCTAATGACATGAACCTCCAGTACCATAATGTGGGCTACATCTACCACTTGACATGTTATCTCCCCTATGCATCAGCTAGTATCACTACTTACTCTTATTTTAGCATTTTTTATGCCCACATAAATCCTTGCAAAAATATTTTCACGCCTCTTACACTCACCATCGTTAGAGTATCTCTATGAATCTAAATCTCACAAATTTCTTCTCCTATAATCTTAAAGCTTCCCACTAAATATATAACTATCACTAACACTGGATTTGCAATCATTTTCATATTTTTCAGGTCCAAGACACCATCTAAAATCTTGTGGTGCACTCCCTTGATCATTGAGTGCCACTCATATTTGGTCCACTATGTAAAAAAAAGCATACACATCCTATTAGGCATATATTAAACATCTATCTCAATCATTAATCTACGTTATTACCCAATTTAGCACTGAGGCTCACCTAGGTCATTGGGTTGCTCTACTACAATAATTGCATCTTCTCAGCCTCCCAAAACTACCCCTACCTTCTTATATCTCATCTCATAGGATCCCACTAAATTTTCATCCATCTCAACTCACCAATATCATGGGTGATCTCCTCGAAACCTCTTCCATTTTCTCTAGATATCCCATCATGTACACCACTATCTGGGAACTTGTATCTGACAATAACCTCCTATGGGCCTGCATAACTTCCACTCGCAATGTCATCCATGAGGCCTCACTAATATCTCCTCCTCTTTGGTGGCATGTATCTTTATTTTTTCATATATATCCACTACCTGAGGTCCCTTTGCACCTTCTACTCCCTTCTATTGTTGTCGCATATCACTTCGTTGTTGGGAACACCACACTAGTCGTGGTTTCAATGGTGTTATACTTACCACTGGTCCTTCTCTCCCTCTTCTCTCCCTTGCATGCCTCTATTGAAACTATAGAATATGAGGGGGTCACCAGATGATCCAGATTCCCAAACTACAAAGGCTCTCTATCCACTCAGGTGTGTCTCCACCCACCATACGTAGTGACCTATAAATTTCAAGATTCCCTATACAACCATTGTATTTTTCTAACTGGGCCATTGTCCCTCAATAGGGACCCCACAATTCTTGCTCCTATCTAACCTACAAAAAATCTTTAAATCTACCCCTAGTCTCATTTTTGGGCCTCTCTCCCACTTTATAATCCTTGGTACATCTCTTGCTACATATATTGGTCACTCATAGGCCTATACATTAGGAATTGCTCATATATCTAGGCTGAAAAAATATGTAATTCCCTACTTCCCTCTGGTGTTTGACCGGAATCCTATACAAACCATGCACTAGTTGCACCCATGTGGATATGACCCAAATCAACTGTATCCCTATCTCCAATGCATATTTGTAGGACACTAGCATGAAAAATGGTACTACGCCATATGCCTTATAGCACAAGACGTGTCACAACCATATATGTGATCACCTTCTGAATATTTAGGATCTATGCAACTTATGAAACACTCAATCTAATCATCAACCTACCCGAGTGATACTCATCCCTTTCTGTGGTCCATCGTCTAAGTTCTCCTCTCATGTATCTCATGTAACATCAAAATACATATGGACTCCTTAAATTGGTAGTCTTAAAATGACATGTACATCATACATTGTTACTACAACCTCTACAATATATCCAACAACCCTTTACCTGAAGGTTTTATACCTAAAATTTTAATGTATCAAGAACATCTGAATCAATTCCTTATCTAATGGTACCCACACCATCTACATAATGTCTCCAAATATTAGGCCCTGTAACTGTGTAATGTAATGTGTAGATAACCTCCTCAATAAATTCGATAACCATGCCACATATACAAATCTTCATAGTCAAATACTTTTTGGCACTTACAAAACATCCAATAAAAAATACCTATAATATCTCAATATGAATTCATCATCAAAATTAACAAAATGCATCAACAAACATCAAAATTATAACTTTCCTACTAACTCGGACTTGCTAACAAGATGTTATCATCTCCTGAACAAGTTATCCTACCTCCCTATGTCATTGAACCTATTGGTAGAACACCATCAACCATGATATAAGTTTCCCCTTAGTTAAATGCCATCATCCCTACTACAATGGGTCATTCCTAACATGGCCGATCCCATCCATTTTAGGGTATTGTTATATAATTTGCATTAACTACAAAAACCTAACCTAATGACTTATAAATTCAAAATGATACCAAACCCACTGACCTATATCTCGATTGGATCTACATTTCTATTATCTTTGGGGAAATTTTCACTAGCTAAATTTTTCTTAGCATGCATTTTTTCCATTTCTCCTAACTACCCATTCCCAATTCAAAAACAACACCTACAATGGGATTCACACCACCATATGCCTACATATCAGCTACCTCGTCCTCTCACCATCATCACTCAAAACATCCTAGTTGAGATGTATTAGACATCAGTTTTCTTAATCTCAAAATTAGCAAAGTGATAAATGAATTCCCCCTTACTATTTATAACAATTATTATAATTGGTTTTCATCGTGGTTTCCTCTAATCTTCAAACTTTCATATCTTTCATATTACCAACCATAAAAACATTCCATAAGTTATGCCACATTTGTAGCGGCACGCTACTCATTTTGACATATTACACTTCCCTCTACCACCTTTTAACCAAAAATCCCAATTTTTCCTTATTTTAATGCTCAACTCTCATCCCTCCGATAACTATCCTAGATAGGTGATTTATGTCTTATTTTGCTAATTACATTCTAGTGTTTATTTCCATTCTTGCTTATACATGGTCCAAGTAGTTGTTGCACCTACCATAGGAAATCCAAATAACACATGTAGGTAAGTTTGAGGTGGGTATATTTCATTTAACATTCATTACTTCTTTATGAAAATTCCCATATAACACTTTACTTTCAGTTTTTCCTTTCAATTTCATGTTGCGTACATCTTTTTTGTGGACCATCTCATGTTTCATTGATCCGAAAATAGGGCCCTTAAAAACTAACTTAAATTTTCATGTTTCCCGGAATACATTAAAATTTCCTGATTACGTGATTATGGGGTTAAAATTAATTACAAATACACATAACAGAAATAAAAAACACAAAATCATAGCAACAGTTAACACCGGGATGAGAACGGAGTTCATCCCAAAAGGGACTACGTATCCAGGTCTATCAAAAAGATGAGTCGATACATAACCAATGCATAAGACGTTGAGACAAATATAACCATGGACAGATCCATAAGACGTTGTATCCATGGACTGCGTATCACGAATTTTCGGCCTCCTCACAATAATGCTGATGAAATAATAAGCTTTCCGGCTCCTGGAAATGATTTCGACAGACTCTCTGGTCTCCGTGTTGACTGGTAGCTCTCCAAAATTGTTTTGAATGATAGGCTCTAACCTCTTGATGACCTTGTTGGATCCAAAATTTGATCGACACATGGGCTCGCATCATTACAAGATCATTCAGGCTCTCAGCCTTAATACTGTTGCTTACTAATTCGAATCTCTGGTTGAAATGACAGAAATGTCTCAAAGTTCTTTGTTAGCAATCATTTTTTCGTTATAGGGATCTTCATTAATTGTCTCTGAGAATATTCCCTTCTTAATTCCTGTGTACTCTGTGTTGTCTTCACGAGCTCTGCTCCATGAGTTCCACCACGAAATATTCTGCACGAGCTTATTGCGCTTCTCCGCGAGCTCTGCCACAAGCTCTACAAGCTCCATCTCGTTCTCCTCTCCGTGCTATTCTGTTATGCGACCATCTATGAGCTCTTTGCATTGTCCATGAGCTCTTCTATGAGATCCTCCATGAAATTTGCTCCAAGATATTTTTCTATCTCCTTGCAGTACTCCATGCACCTAGTCTCCGTGAGCTCCATGATGACCAACTCCATCTCCTCTCCACGAGCTCCTCTACGTTCCTCCATAAGAGGCTTCGAGTTGGTTGGTGTCGAATGGAGTGATTTTCAAATGAAATGGTGAGGGCCTTATATACTCATCACGGCCCTGAAATACAGGGATAAATAATTTATCCCTATGGCATTTTAACAATTCCCATATAACAAATATTTTCTTAGGGATATATTATCCCAAAACAATGCCACAAAAAAATCTCAGAGATTATTACCTCATTATTATGGATTTTCAAATCTAAAGGGATTAAAATCCCATATGGCTCACACCCACCACGAGAGCCTTAACATTTTTCTACTCCATGTAGCCTCAACCATATGCACATTTCACGTAGGCTATCCAAATTAGCCTTTCAAAGGTCTTAGCGAAAGTACCTAGGGATTATTATTTATCTCCCGATCATAAGTGAACCCATCTAAAATAGGTGCATTTTTTTAAAGCACTTGGCTTAGTTTTTATCCCACTCCACGTGGGCTCCTCCACCGTGTTGACTGTGGGGGCCTTAGTCGGGGAATATCCCAAATTGTTTGGGAATAATTGGGGAATATCCCACATTGTTGGGGGATAGCTAGTAATTGCACAGGAAATGTGCGATATGAATGCTGAAAAATGGCGTCCAAGAGGAGGTTAATTTTGAGGGAGAAAAAACATAAAGGGAGGAAGATGGGTGTAGAATAGGTGGTTAGAGGGAGGAGTATCAATTGGGTGAGGATAATATTGGGTGGAACCATTATGTGGAAGCCATATTTCTTACAATGAGGCATATATATATATATAACATGTGTAATCTTTTGTCAATTGTTTGAAAGAGAAAGAGGATACAGTGTGCAGGGGATTGAGGTAATATAGTATGGAGACATTTTAGAAAGAAAGGTGTTGTTAATGAATATTTTGAAGGAAAAATTTCTTTTTTTGGTTCAATTCCAAAGTCAACATATGTTTAAAAAGTACAATTTTACAATGGGGGTTCATTATGTTTCCGATTTCATGCTCATTTATGATTATGGTTTATCTTTATCTATTAAGAATGCAATTAAGAATCCCCTCATAAAAATTCCTATAGAGCTACAAAGTAGTTGTGTGCCATGATGAAATAATTCTTGAGTATCTAGAGTCAACAAAATAGGAAACATTATCAAACTTACGAATAGTGGTGTATTGCATTAATTTCAAGCCATATGGAGGGGTCACTTAGTTAGTGTCATTAAATTATGAATTAAATTGTTGCATGTCCCACACTTATTCCACAACTTTGATTGTTTCCATCCAAATAAGATTTTTTACATGTGTTCCATTGTATCATGTCAATTGCGGTTATATTATTTAGGTGAATGCATTTTTCGCATAAAGGGGCCAAAATATAGAAGAGGAAAAACTAATAGGTGTCAAGCTTAAAAGAAATGCATTTTGGGTTTCTTATGTCATTAATTTCATGCACATTTTTGTTAAAGTTTTATTTTCAGATAATAAGTTAGTGATTAAGGTTTCCCCTCATCAACATTCATATTAATGTATGGAACAAGTGTGGGGGATGATGAAATATGTATTGAGTCACACGGGCATAATATATCAAAAATAGTAGGAGATTAAGAACAAAAAATTTTATTGCGTCTATGTTAAGCCATATTTTGAAAATATATGGGGAAAACGGGCCTTGCTATTTTTTTGTTTTGTTTCTTATCCTGTCAAATTTTTAGAATTTATGGCATTTAAATTTTTACATAAGACAAATACATGAATGAAAAGTTGGAGATAAAAATGCGGGAAATAATACTTACATGTCCCACATTTATTCCATGGTTCATATTGTTCCCACCCAAGAAATGTATGCATATTGTGTTTGTAATTTATCATCTCAGTATCACTTACATTATTTACATGAATATAAATCACCTTAAAAAGACCAATAAACATATGGAGAATCTATTGCAATGTCAACTTCTTGTCACACTTTCCACCCACACTTTTTAGTTTTAAACCTCAATTAATTGAAGTACAAGTGACAAATGAGCCCCACCATTAGTTGGTCATAGGAGTGTTTGTGGGAATGATGCAACAGACGAATGGCTCATGGATTGATTCTCTGATGCCCAATTTTCGTTAGCATGTTTAATACAAGTGAGAGTTACAAGCTTTTATTTTATGTGTATGAATATAATAATTAGAGTTATATGAGACTTTGATATTGTAATGTCCCCCTTTTCCTGCGCCAAATGCCTAAGGGTCAAGTGAGTCCAAATTGTGGTCATATCCAAGGGACCGAGGGATGTCGGGGGCTATTGAGAAGGGGCTGCATGGTACTAATAGTCATGTTTGGCATTCGGGGGGTCACTTTGGACCATGGTGACTTAAACAGGAAAAAGTAACTTTAGTTACTTTTATTTTACTGGCCCCTCTGTGGAAAGGAATGCATCTAGGGTCTATTGGGGATATTTTTCCTAAGGAAAGTATATAAGGAGCTGGGGAGGGAAAGGAAAGGGACCTTTTTTCATATACATTTTTATTGACCTTTTTCACATGCAGCTGCTGTTGTTGTGCATCTACATCTTGGTGGAGTCAAATCCCACATAGGGACCCTAAGCTTCGGTGGTGAGAGACCCATCCTTGGATAGCAAGGACATTCTTCGATAGTGAGAGATCTACACTAGTCTGTCATTTCGGAGCCATTTTCAGGGCTATGTGGCAGAGACATTTCAAAAGGTACAGAGGACGGGTTTTTGAAGATTCGTGGCAGCATTTGGAGAGTATAATCAGTGGGTTTTGGGAGAATTTGGGGAAGATAATTAGAGGGGCTCCAGATTAGATTCACAGATTCACGACATCCTTTTTGGGATGAGCATGGAGTCTTTTTGAAGATGCTTCCATCATTTTCCAACCCCCTTCTCCAAGTGTGGTGAACTGTTGCCTCTATTTGGGGTTTTTCTGGTTGATCGTTTCAGATCTGAAGGTGGAAATATTGTTTCCCTTTTCTGTTAATGTGATTACCAAAGACCCTTAATTTCTACTCTGGTATTTGGAGAGTTATGAGCCTCTAAAGTTTCCAGTTGTCTAGGTCACACTGTGCTTTTTCTGGCAGCATTTTAATTTATGTAAAACTCCAAAAATAGTCTTATTATGCCCCCCTATAATAATATCAAGCTCTCTTTATATTTCCAAGTAAATTTGGGTGGTGCATTTTGGGGAATATTAAGTTTATTTAGTTTGTTGTTCTAACTGTAAAAATCTGGTATAATCAGTACTTTATGTGGTTGCACATTTCAATATTTTTGTGCATTTTTAAGTGGTATCCCATTAGGGATACTTCAGTGGTCCCTTTTCCTGCGCCAAAGGCCTAAGGGTCAAGCGAGTCCAAGCCGTGGTCATATCCAAGGGGTGGGGGACACTGGGGGCTATTGAGAAGGGGCCGCATGTGTACTTTTTCTGTAATAGTCCCCTTTGTTTGGCCTGTTCCAAGCCGGGGACCCACTTTGGACCTTGGCTAATGGGAAGGGGCCATGTGGTTCCAATGAAATTTTGTGTTGAGGGTCACTTTTGGAATAACTTTAGAAAACTTTCTATTTTATTTGACCCCTCCATGGAATGAAATGCGTCTGGGTCTAATGGGGCTCGTTTGCCAAGGTAAAATATATAAGGATCCGGGGGAGGAAGAAAAGGTACTTTTTGCATACATTTTATTGACCCCAGCTGCTGTTGTTCGCATCTACAACTTGTGGAGTCAAATCCCACATGGACCCTAGCTTCGGTGGTGAGAGACCCGTCCCTAGCTAGCAGGGCATTCTTTGGTAGTGAGAGATCTACCCTAGTCTATCATTTTGGAGCCGCTTTCTGGGTTGTGTTACAAAGATATTTCAGAAGGTACAGAGGAAGGGTTTTGAAGATTCTTGGCGGCATTTAGAGAGGATAATCAGTGGGCTTCCAGATCAGATCCACGGCAGCAGATTAGATCCACGACAGCCATCTGGGTAGAGCATGGCCGCTCGTTGAAGGCATCTCGTGAAGGTTTTCGTGGGTTTTGGGGGCGTTTGGGGAAGACAATCAGAGGGGCTCTAGACTAGATTCACGTCAGCCTTTTGGGCTGGGCGTGGCAGCACGCTGAAGGCGCCTCCATTTTTCGACCCCTGTTTCCCCAAGCGTGGCGACTTATTTCTACTCTGTATGGAGAGGGTTTTCCAGTTGTCTAGGTTCGCTGTGATTTCCTGGCAGCATTGTATTTCTGTAATATTCCAAAAACAGTTTCCCTTTGTCATTTATAATAATATCAAGCCCTCTTTATATTTCCAAGTAAATTTGGGTGGTCATTTTGGGGAATATTAAGTTTATTTAGTTTGTTGTTCTAACTGTAAAAATCTGGTATAATCAGTACTTTATGTGGCTGCACATTTTCAATAGTTTTGTGCATTTTTAAGTGGTATCCCATCGGGGATATTTCAGTGGTATCAGAGTTGTTGTTCCTCCAGCCTGTGTTGGTTAAATATGGCAGTTTGGAAAGATCTCAAAGGGGGTTTTATGAAGGAAATGTTCACCAACATGGTGAAACAGCAGGAAGCCACTAACCTTTATTTGAGTCAGCTCACTCAGAATGTGAATCAAAGCAGACCTAGGGACAATAAGGAACATGGTGAGAACAGTGATAGAGGGTGGCCAATAGAGGTGATTGATGAGGATTCTTGTTGGAGGAAGTACCAATCTTTGAGTAGGGGTTTCAAAGATAATATGGCATTTCCAGATTATTGCATGATGAAGATTGGTAGCAAGCCCAAACGAGGTCATCATATGCCGGTACCTGAATCACAAAAGAACTCGTTTGTAGAAGAAGCTTCTAAACCAAAGGGTATGATTTCCATTGAGAAAAATAATTGCATTAGTGAAACTTTTCTTGTTAGAGAAATTATTCCAGCTCAGGAGAAGAAACTTGTTTATGCAAGCAAGGAGGATGTAATGGAAACTCTTAAAAAGTGTGAGGAAGGGAATAGCAGAGCTAGAGTTGCTAGGTTGATAGCGACTCAAGCAAGACAACACATACAAGAGTTCAAGGAAACGATGGGGGCAATTGATGCAAGGAAGTCTACACCCACGAAAGAAGACTCTATGGAGCAGCTGGCACATGAGGAGGAGCCTCACATGGACACTTGTGTAAAATTGCAGCCTGCTGTAATTTCCAAACCAACAACTGTTGAACAACTTTCAAATACTTTCAACAGGCACTTAGGCAACAATGTTGGGGGCAGCTCAACATATGTCTATCTTGAACACATGGAGGACATTGTTGGCCTTGAAAGGTATGAAGAGCACACTAAGGTGTCTTATTTATTGTTGCTTGTTCCAATTTATTTCCATCATGAGATGCATGGTATGGTAGATGATGAAGTCTTCATCATGGAGTTTGTTGGACCGATGCTCCAACTATGTGTATATGAGCATCTTGTGGATGATATATGGTGGCAAGTTTTAGCTCACTTAACAGATACAAGGGCTCATGGGCATTATAAGCTATGGGATCCTGGTAATATGTGGCCATTATCCAAAACTATCAAGTCTGTTTTTGAAAATTTTGTGACTGATTTCATAAGCAAAAGAAGGAATTCCAATGTGTCTTTTGGGATTACAAGTGTTGGCAAGCATGATTGCTTCATTGGAGACTCTGGTGCAAGAAGGGAGAGTACCTCTCAAGGTACTAGAATTGGTTCTATGATTGCTAAGAAGGGTAAGAGAATATTCTTTAATCATCTTCAGCCTGCTGGACTGTGTATAACAACAGTCATAATGAGAGGAGAAAATAGCAATATGGGACAATAGGGTCAAAGAGGTGAGAGTGGACATTCAGGGCAGCGGCCTCCCCATTCTTCTGCCAGGCCTTTGGGGCTTCACGAACCTTCTTTCTTGAAGGATCCGGAAGTTTCACAGGTACAACAGCCTGTAGATATTTTGGGTGAGGAGTCTTTTTGGGAGAGTAGCAAGATGGGACAACAGGGTCAAAGAGGTGAGAGTGGACATTCAGGGCAACGGCCTCCCCATTCTTCTGCCAGGCCTTTGGGGCTTCACGAACCTTCTTTCTTGAAGGATCTGGAAGTTTCACAGGTACAACAGCCTGTAGATATTTTGGGTGAGGAGTCTTTTTGGGAGAGGAACCAGATCTGGAGTGAGGGCTTTCGTAACAACATGTCATTCCAAGAATATTACAGAATGAAGATTGGCAGTCGACCCAAGAGAGATCATCAGAAACAGGTACCAGAGTTACAGAGGAGATTGGGACAGATCTCCATTCCACACTTCGATGGTTCTAAGAAGTGTACTGCACCGTCTTGGGTCCAGAAGCTGAAGACATACTCCGACTTGAATCCTATGCGCGAGGAAGATGCAATTAAGTTTGCAAGCTCACATCTTGAGGGAGACGCTCATGATTGGTGGCATCATGGGCTGATTACATAGGGACACATACACATTACGACTCATGCAGAGTTCGCGCAGAGGCTGGTGAGTAGATTTGATAGGAGGGACCCTGACAGGTATTTCAGGGAGTGGACTCATTTGAGACAAACCGGTCCCCTGGATCAGTACATCGCAGATTTTCAGAGATTACCAGTCATGGTACCTGATGTCACGGAGATGAGGTTGATTTCACTGTTCGCAGCAGGTTTGACAGGTGCTTTCGCTAGGTTTGTGAAGGCATTTGAACCTTCTTCTTTGCACAGGGCTGTTAGGAAAGCTCGGGACTTGGAGTTATCCACTCCAAATCCGAGGGCTCCACCTCGCATTCAGCAAAGGGAACCTCCATCTGGATCAGACGAACTTCAGCAGAGGGAGCCTCCACTGAGGTAGGAGGTGGTTAAGAAGCCAATCACTTCCCGAGAACATAGAGATGAGTTGAGGTGAAAGAAACTATGTTTCGATTGCTACACACTGTGAATTCTTGGACATGATTGCAGAGGTAGAGGGAAGGCCCAATTCATTAAGGTCTTTGAGGAGAGCAAGGGTGACAGAGGTGAGGAGTTAGAGACTCACGAGATGGATGATGGAGATGGGGTTGCGTTGGATAGTGTTGATGCGGGGCAGGAGGAGAAGACTTTTCCTCAGGAAATTATAGCCACATTGTCTAGTACTCTGATGTACAAGGCATTTAGGATTAGAGGAGTTATGCAGGGTCAGCAAGTTGGGGTACTCATTGAGAGTGGGGAAACCCACAACTGTATTGATGCCTCATTGGTTGAGAGGTGAGGATTACAAATAGAGGATTTTGAGGGCCTCAACGGGGTTATAGCCAATGGAGAGTCTATGAGGGGCACACGGCGGGTTCCCCAAGTGAGCATCATGATGGGTAACTATACAGTTACCGATGATCTCCACATTGTTGGTATGGGAGTGACCAACATAGCACTGGGAGTGCAGTGGCTTCACACCTCTTGGTGAGTTTCAGACTAACTTTCAGACGATGGAGCTGAAGTTTAAATCTGAGGGCAGGAAGAATGTGATTTTGAGGGGATTATCTACAGGAGCACCTAGGGTGGTTACAGCTGAGGGGATGGAGAGGACGATCGGCATGGGGAGGAGTTTTATTATTGTGGATCGATGTGGAGAATGATGGATGTGGGTGTGACCAGCAATGTTGCACATGAGACAGTTACAGAGATTGGGACTACAGGTTCAGATCATCCGAGTTTATCATTATGTTGGTCATCTGAAGTTTTGGTAGACTGGAGATCTCATTTGCTTGTTGAGTACTCCAAGAACTGACACTCTTGTGAGATTCTGGATGGTCACATACAGGATGACAACTGCAGATTGGAGGATGAAACGATCTTCTCTCGGGGAAGATGGAGCCTTGTGTCAGATTCATGGTGGAGGATGGAGATATTGCGACATGTGCATTGCTCTTCCGTGACTGGGCGCTTGAGCTTCGATGAGACCTACAGGCTCATGTCTGAGAGGTTCATATGGCAGAGGTTGAGGGAGGATCTCCTCAACTTTATACAGGCATATACGGTTGATCACTATGACAAGTCTGAACTTATGGGACCATATTTTTTTGAATCGACGTGGGACAACACTCCTATGCTTTTTGCTGCTTTTATGTCCGGTGAGCACCTCACCCACGTGTTAATCAGTGGATAGACAAAAGTGACCCATGGTTATTCAGTAGTTTCAAATCCAACACAGGAGGTGGACTATATGGAGCTGATATTGTCGATTGACTGTTTGCTAGAGTCTTGGGACTTTTCCTCCACATGACACATCGAGATACAGTATGAGGAGCCTGACTCTCACACGAGTGCAGGTCAGGTAGGAGAGTTAGCACCATTTGTGCATAAACAGGTTGTTTCACAGGCTGATACGGGGGATTCTACAGGATTCAGAGTGGACTTTCATACCCAGGAGTTGGTTGGAGAGGCCGTGAGTGATCCCGTGATGACAACCTTGCATTGGCAGGGATTGGACCGATTGGAAATTTCGGTGTGGGCACTAGTGGAGAGATGGTTTGGGTATCATTCTATTTCACGGTTTCGTGGTTACCTCAAATTACATGGATCCTTGGTGGACGACAGGGTGAGGTGGAGAAACTTACGACGTGGTATTCAGCTGCTGCAGTAGGATAGGTTAATGCTTGGGGTCAAGCATTTCTCAGGAAGGGAGGACTGTAATGTCCCCTTTTCCTGCACCAAAGGCCTAAGGGTCAAGCGAGTCCAAGCCGTGGTCATATCCAAGGGGCGGGGGATGCTGGGGGCTACTGAGAAGGGGCCACATGGTACTAATAGTCTTATTTAGTGTTTGGGGGTCACTTTGGACCTTGGCGACTTAAACGGGAAAAAGTAACTTTAGTTACTTTATTTTATTTGACCCCTCCATGGAATGAAATGCGCCTTGGTCTATTGGGGCTCTTTTTCTGTGGTAAAGTATATAAGGAGTGGGGGAGAAGGAAAGGCACTTTTTGCATACATTTTATTGACCCCAGCTGCTGCTGTTCGCATCTACAGCTTGTGGAGTCAAATCCCATAGGGACCCTAGCTTCGGTGGTGAGAGACCCGTCCCTAGCTAGCAGGGCATTCTTTGGTAGTGAGAGATCTACCCTAGTCTGTCATTTTGGAGCCGCTTTCTGGGCTGTGTTACAGAGATATTTCAGAAGGTACAGAGGAAGGGTTTTGAAGATTCTTGGCGGCATTTGGAGAGGATAATCAGTGGGCTTCCAGATCAGAATCACGGCAACAGATCAGATCCACGACAACCATTTGGGCAGAGCGTGGCCGCTCGTTGAAGGCATCTCGTGAAGGTTTTCACAGGTTTTGGGGGCGTTTGGGGAAGACAATCAGAGGGGCTCCAGACCAGATTCATGGCAGCCTTTTGGGCTGGGCGTGGCAGCACGCTGAAGGTGCCTCCATCATTTTCTGACACCTGTCCCAAGCATGGTGACGCAGCGACTTACAGCCTGTACGGAGAGGTGGTTTTCCTGTTTGTATTTCCAAAGATCCTTATTTTTCGCTGTATTTAGAGAGTTTCCTGAAGTTTTGGTCAGGGCACATGTGCTTTTTCTACTCTGTAATATTCCAAAAACAGTTTCCCTTATGTCATTTATAATAATATCAAGCCCTCTTTGTATTTCCAAGTAAATTTGGGTGGTCATTTTGGGGAATATTAAGTTTATTTAGTTTGTTGTTCTAACTGTAAAAATCTGGTATAATCAGTACTTTATGTGGCTGCACATTTTCAATATTTTTGTGCATTGTGTGAAAATTAAGATATTCCAAAAACCATATGTGCTTCCAAATGGGAATTTTGACTGACAATTACAATGATGTTGTCTAAAGCATTTTAAAATGCCACTTTAAAGTCATGAAATGTGGTCAGATGTCACACGGAAAAAACCAACACTTAATTATAAAGTAATGTTCATATAGTAAAATCCTAATAGAAACAACTATTAAATGACTTCCTATCCCTTTTGTGAAGCAAGTTTTAAGAATTATGTTCCTACACTGGATTTTCTTAGTTTGTGGCTAAGAATGTTATCATAATAAAGAAGAAAAAGGAAAAAAGTAAATCTGTAGAGATTTAGGATCATGTCTAGAACAAACTAATATGTAATCCCCTATTTATTATTTCTCTAGTGTCAATCCTTCGAAAAGAAATTTAAGACCAAGATGTCTGTGATCAGGAAACAATTCAATATATCAGTGATCAGTGAAATAGTTCAAGATGTCAATGATCGAAAAAATATTCACGTGTCGTGTGTAAGGTTCAAAATGTAAGGTTTCTTTTTAGCTAATAAGATAGTAATTAGGGTTTCCCATCATCAACATTCCTATTGATCTATGAAAAAAAGTGTGGGACATGATGAAATAAGAATTGAGTAATAAAGAAGACTATATCAAAAATAATAGCGAGCTTAAGAATAACATTGTTTTGCATCTATGTTAAGTCATATGGAGGGTTCACTTATTCAATGCAATGAAATATCCATTAGTTGTAGGACACTAATAGTTTGTTTAAACACTACAAATATATATATATATATATATATATATATATATATATTTTGATAAAATGTACTTTTCTAATATTTTGTTTTGTTTGTTATTATGTTAAAATTTTAGATTTAATGGCATTTAATTTGTTACGTAAGATGAAATCGTAAATGAATAGTTGGAGAAAATAATTACATGGATTAAATAATTACATGTCCCACATTTAACCCACTAATCTTAGGTTATAAATCTTGTATTGGTCTAGTGGGGGCTTCAATTGTGATTATATTGAAATTGTAAACAAAATCAGCAGCTTAGAAGCCCTCTCATCTACCTACAATTTGTGTTTGGCCATAAATTCATGCTTTGAATAATTAAAATTCATTACATCTGGAGACATTTCATTTGAATATATTGAGATACACTTGTGTCAGCTTCCGGCTTTGAGAGAAAAAGTTGCCACTTGGTGTACAATGCATGCTATTAGTTTTCAATTTGGCCATTCCCCAAAGACCCTTGATAAACACATCTACAGGAACACTCAAACCACACATAATGAATATGGATATGTATATTTGAATTCATATAGATTGAGTTCTCCATCTATTACATTTTCATTTAGATGAGTGATTTATAGGCAGTGATTTGGATAGCAAAATATGTACAACGAATTAAGCAAAAAGAAAGAATGGCATCAAGTAATAGACCTCCTCATGGTCTCATGCCATCAACAACAGAAGATGTTCCAGGGAAGCCTTTTACCATAGGGATCAATATCATTGATAAAGGTGCCAAGATACTGCAGACCATGTCGCCTATCAAGCAGTTTCAACAGGTATAAATTTATCTTTTTTCATGGTATATATATTATTTTGTAGGCTACTTATTGTGGAAATCCCATTTGTTCTTTGGGTGGTAGCATATGTGCACTTGACTACAATTTGGCCTTTGTTTGATTTGAAAGGTTTCTTAAAAATTTCTTAAGTGTTTTAGTTTGTTTAGGGTCGTTTTGATCATGTAACCTCAATTCGATCATTTTATTTCATTTTCCAAGGTTTTAGGGTCATTCTGTTCATTTTTAATAAAAATGTGCAGAGTTTATAGTGAAACAAAATAAGATCTATACTTGCACACACACACACACACATATCTATTTCCATTTACCAAACTTTAAACTATGAATTCATTTCCAACTCTAATCTATAATGCTAAGCTTGTTTCACCTCAAGTTGTGCACAAAGCCAAAATTCAGATCCTAATTTTCCAATCACCCATTTCACAAAACAGATTAATACCTTTTTTTTCCATATGTATTATTTCTTCCAATTTCCAAATAGGGATATCAAATATAGAGTTTAAATGTAACCAAGCCATGATGAACAAGATAAGACAACTTCCTTTAATTTACCAAATCTTTTATAACTCCTTTTCCATATACTTTCAATATACAACATACATAATACATGTATTTCTTAAAAAAAAATAGAAATCAGAGTATATCTCTTTCATATTTCAATTTACAACTTTTATAATCAATACAACCATTTTTCCATTACAAAATATACAAGTTCATCCACTTTAAAGTGGAAAAGGGCTAAAATAAGATTTCATTTCACAAGGACTATCAAACTGTCATTTTCTTAGCTCTAGAACAACAACATGTAGATTTCTCATTCCTTCAATCTGATCACAACAAGAGCAAGGGAAATACAACGCACCCCACCCAACCAAGACATCTAATGGAGAGGAGAATCCATCCTCTCCATTGGCCCCTAAGCCCTAACCACATTACAATGGGAGAAGATTTCAACTCATTGAAACTACTAGCTTCCACAATACTTAACATATAATTTCACATTCATTCCATTTACACACAAACACAAGAACAAATCAACAAGAAGAAGATCAACAAAGCAACAAATCACAAGGCTTATCAAGAAATCCAAAAGAGTAAGACCTGTGGGAGGCCACTTATGCCTCCCAATGGGAATGGGTGCCCACCTAAATGCCTCCAATGCAAATCACAACTTCCCCTACAAACTCTTATGCCTCCCTCAAGTACCCCTTATACCTCCATACACTCTTATGCCTCCCTCAATCTCTATGTCTCCCTCATAATAAGAACAATAAGAAATGCAAGCATTCCTCATACTAGGTGGGGCACCCAACCCAAACTCCCTCCACAAGAAAGTGATCTCTTATGCCATCCCTACAAGAAAAATCCCCATAGTCTCATCCCACTCCCAACTTAGGCATCTACCCACACCCAACAAGCATTCCAAAGAGACAACAACACTCAACACAACATATAAACACATAAATTAAAAAGAACATAATTTAAACTAAGGTGAAGCTCCTACCTCTCCATGGTAGAGCTTGTTCCAAGTATGAAGTTCCAATATTTTCCAAAGATCAAACAAGCATCCACAAAGCTCCAAAAATCCACAAAATCTCTCAAAATCCTCTCACTCTCCAAAATTCAAGAGACTAAATGATCATCTAACCCCCAAACAAGCAAAATGATTCAATAATAGAGAAAGGAGGGGGAGGGATGATGTGGCTCCTAGTAGGATGCCACCTCATTTCCTCTCCACTCCACATCACTTGGTCAACCTCATATTCCAATGCACAATTAATAAGTGGTTGGAGGAATGACAAGAACCTTAAACACTCCATCTAAGCCCACTCCTCCAAAGGAAAACATTAAATATTTGCAAGAAAGTGCAATTAACATTTCACCTTTTATCCCCCCCAAAACACCTAAAAGAGCCTAAATTTGACCCCCCAACCCATAGGTAGGGTTGGCATGGGAGTTTAAGAGGTTATGGTACATTCTGACTTGTCCACAAGCTTTCAAATTTGGCATCTATA
>JAHRHJ020000770.1:0-50436 GCA_019776745.2 Taxus chinensis
TGTGCCACGATGTCAATGCATTGTCTGATATGATAGTGGTAGGGGCACCAAACCTTGTGACTATCCCTTCATAGAAATCTAAGATATTAGACTCATTTGCCTCCTTGAGTGCCACTACTTCAGTCCACTTGGTGAAATAGTCTGTTACTGTTAGTATCCACTTGTGGCCCTGACTTGAATTGGGATTGATAACCCCAATGAAGTCCAATCCCCATTGCATGAATGGCCGATCCGCTGAAATTGGACGAAGGGGCAGCGCTGCTAACCTTTCTTTCCCCGTGAAGAATGCACATCTCTTGCATTTCTTAACCCATGAATAGCAATCATTAAACATAGTAGGCCAATAGTAACCAGCTTTCATGATTTTGAGAGCTGTCACTCGCGGAGCAAAGTGGCCTCCTGCTTCCCCTTCATGGAACTCGTGTAAGATCCTCTCAACTTGACCTGTTCCAATGCATCTTAATAGAACACCATTGATGTCCTTCTTGAAAAAAACTCTGTCAACAAGCACATATGGAATGGCTTGTAATCTGAAGTATCTCCTTTTTGCTTTGCTCACTTCTGGAGGGCACAAACCTGTTTGGAGGTAATGCACAAGGTCTTGAGTCCAACATGGGATGGATGCATCATCAGCTGGCTGTTCTTGATTGTTCTGTAGTAGCAAGACAACATCCTCTTCACTTTTTGACTCGTCTAGTTGTTTGGAAGCGAGCTGCTCACATAAGCCTTTGCCACGAACTAGCTTGGTCACTTTGATTTCAATATCATATTCCATTACCCGAGTGATCCAACCTGCTCTCTTCTCATTTAAATCCTTGTTTAGGAGGAAGTCCTTGATGCCAGCATGAGACACCAGCAGTTGAATCTTATTGTTTGAGACCAAGTGTCTGAACTTCTTCAAGCTCCTGATGACGGAAAGGACATGCTTTTCGATGAAAGAATACTTTATTTCGTAATCTTCCAAGGTTTGGCTGAAGAATGCAATGGGCTACTCTGAACCTTCTCTGTTCAACTATGTCAAGATAGCTGAGATTGTATCTGATCCTCCAAATGCATACAATATGAAGTCCTTTGAGAAATCTGGGTTGATATGAGTGGGAGCTTGTGATATTGCATGCTTGATGCTTTCAAAACTCTCCTTGCCTTCTGCTGTCCATTTGAATGCCAGAATCTTCTTCAACATCATTGTTAGAGGCTTCACAAGAGTGGAAAAATTAGGCACAAATCTGCGGACAAAGTTTATCCTTCCTAAGAAGCTTTGGAGAGATTTCTTGTGGTGTGGCAATGGAAGCGTTCGGATGGCTTCAACCCTTTCATGATCAATTGTTAGCCCTTCGCTAGAGACAATGTGGCCCAACAGTTTGCCTTCGTGTGCCAAAAATATGCACTTCTTTGGATTCAAAGACACTCTAAACCTTCTACACCTCTGAAATACTTTCCTGAGGTGAAAGAGATGGTCTGCTGCATTCTTTGAGAAGACAGTGATATCATCTAGGTATACCAGCACTATCTTGTTGATCAAGCCTTTGAACGCCATATCCATAGCTTGCTGAAATGTTGCTCCGGCATTTGACAGTCCAAATGGCATCTTCTTGTAAGCATACGTGCCCCATTTTGTAGTGAAGGCCGTTTTGAATTGATCTTCTTCTTTCACCAATATCTGATTATAGCCTGAATATCCATCTAGCAATGAAAACCTTTCTGAACCAGCTACAACCTGCAATATTTGTTCCATTGATGGAAGCGGATAATGATCTTTGAGTGATGCTCTATTTAGATCGCGGAAGTCCACACACAATCTTATTTCTCCGTTTCTCTTTCTTACCGGCACCAAGTTTGCAACCCAACTTGAGTGTTTGATGGGAAAGATGATACTGGCCTCAATGAGCTTGCTTAACTCTTTTCTCATGAGAGGCTCGATATGAGGATTTACTAGACTTTGCTTTTGCTTGACAGGCTTGGATTCTGGATCCAAATCAATAGTATGTTGTGCCAAATTTGGATTGAAACCTCTTAAATCTTTGTAAGTCCAAGCGAAGACATCTGGGAACTCTTGACAAAGCTGAACAAAATCAGATTTCTCTTGTGAGGTACTTACCTTGCCAATCTGCAATGTCTTGCCTTCTTCCATAAAAATAGGCTCTGAATCTTCACCCTTTACTTGAATGTTCGCTTTCTCCTTCTGGAACTGATCATTTGGGTTGAAGATTGACTCCATCGTTATGAGGCCTTTTGGTAGTTTGTTAGTCCTCAGCTGCACCACTTGGTCACCATATTGCTGCTCCAGCTTGTCTTGATTTCTCATGGAGAACTCAGCTTCTTCTTGCAGGAAATTAACAATCTGCTGATCATTCTCAAAGACTTGCCAACTTGTGTTGTTATCTGGAACAGCTGGTCTCACAACCACTTTGATATGAGACTGATTTTTCTCACTTTTGATACTTTCTACAACATCAAACGCAGCCCCAATTGCTGCCAGTCTATCAGCGGCTTCATTCTTTTTTCTTGCGATGGAAATGATGCTGAAAGCTTCAAAATCTTCAATAAGATCCCATACCCAATTTTTGTAGTTCTTCAACAGATCATTTTTGGCAGCATTTTTTCCTTTGACTTGGTTTATGATCAGATCACTATCACCAAACACTTGTAAATTCCTGATGCCTTTCTTCTTTGCCCAGTGCAGTCCATGAATTAAGGCTTCATACTCAGCTGTGTTGTTTGAACAGGAAAACTGGAAACAGAAGGCTGAGTAATACCTTATACCTTGCGGTGAAATGAGCATAGCTCCTCCTCCTGCACCTTGTCTACTCCTTGACCCATCAAAGAACAATTTCCATACTTCATTCTTGTCCTTATGATCTGGCTTGGTGATGCTGGGAATAGGTTGACTTTCTTCATGTATGCAATAGACTCCTAGCTCGGATTATTCTATTTCTTGATAGGGATCAAAAGCATGCACTTTTCTTGCCCATTCATCAAGAGTCAAATCTGGGATGCTTCCAACCTTGGTGTCAGCTTCATCAGTGCTTGGACAATCTTCTTGATCGAACGCTGAACAATTGGTATTGATTTGGCTTGGAGTGTAAGGCTCAATGTGGAAGTTTGCAATAGCTTCAGACCTGATTGTAGCCTTAGTTCCATACCTTGTTCTGAACAGCATGTGTGACCAATCCGCTGAAAGATAGCCTCCAATTTTAGCAGTGAAGTCTCTTGATAAGCACAATGCAAAGAGTGGTGGCAGGTCTATGACTGACACATCTTGCAACACTACTACATTGGGACATGCGTCCCAAATAGTGTGAGGCTCAAACCTTTGATTACTCCAACCATTGTCACTGTTGTCCCGTCTAATTACACTACACCCTTGGAGAGGACTTCATATTTAAGCCCTAACTGGTCAGCTATCTGTTTTGGCATTACTGAACTACTTGCCCCAGAGTCAATCATGCAATTATGCACCAGCTTATCTCCTATGATCAATGAAACATAAAATGGAGGGGGCTTCAACATTTTACCTTGCTGTCCTCCATGATTTCCTTCAGGCTGGGCAGCATTTGTGAGTACCTCCCCTTGCATCTGGACATGGTGATTTGAAGTTGACCAGTCCTTCATGGCAGCTTGTAGAAAACCTCTCTGTCCTGGGATAGATAGTGATTCCCACATGGATATGTTTACATTTGTCCTCTTCATCTGATCAATGATACTGAATGGAGATGAAGTATCCCTTTTCTTTCCCTTGGCCTGCACATTCATTCCTTGCAAATGAGCAGCAGCAGCTGGCATCTAAGTTGGTTTAGGAGCTGGTATGGATGCTCCTTGCATGTTTGGATCTACAGTTTGTTTTCCAGCAGCTTGTGGAGTACTTGAAGCCAATGGCTGTTCTTCACCCAAATTTCTCCTCTTTGACCTTGTGTTGGCTGCAACACTCTGAGAGGGCATTTGATTCATACCACAGAAATCTTCAGCATGCCAATTGACAAGAGTAGTTTCGTTTGGAGATGTTTCTTGCTGAGGTGTTTCCTACTGCTGATCTCCTTCGTGGCTGGACTCTTGCGACCCACCAATGGTTTGCACCATTAGAGCCTGATTTAATGCACCGTTAAAGCACATTGATTGGCTATGTGGCTGACTGCATGGGAAACACCAATCATACTCTTGGGCCATGTTATTTTGGACTAGCACCAAAGCTCTGGATGCAGATGCAACATTGGGGTTGTAGGGCTGAAATGGTCTGTTGGTAGGAGGCCTTGCTTGATTCTGATTTGCAGCTGGATTGGGTGGTCTTTGAGGTTGATATGGTTGCCTATTTGGTTGAGCTTGAGGCTGATAGGAAGGTCTAAAACTTTGATCTTGCCATCTCTTGAGTGTGACCAGCTCATTACCTAAATTTTGCAATTGTTTCATAACTTCTTGAAGCTCATTTGGGGCATTTGGAGATGAAGTGGAAGCTTCATTTGAACTTTGATTTCTAGGAGTGGGAATAGGAGCTAAGACAGGTGCTTGACTAGTACTTGGGCTCTCCAAACTTGGGTATAATGGCATTAGGGGCCTGGGAGCTAGCTTACCAGCTTGAATAAGACAGTTTTCAGCCCTAATGGCAATGCTATAAGAAGCAGGTAAGGTTGTGCCTCCCATAGATTGAATTAACATAGAAATATTAGAATTCAAAGCTTTAAGATAGTATAGAAAAGCACCTTCTGCTGTTGGCCTGACTGCCACTGGAATCCTATCCCAAGACTTTTGAAATCTGAAGTTGAAGTCAGTCAGCTGCTCGTTGGGGGCTCTCTTGATAGTTGTCAGTTGTTCTAGAAGAGACAAGTTGTCTCCCTTCTCTCCAAACTGCTCATGGAGAACTATGCACAACTAATTCCAATTTGTGATAGAACCGGCTTCAAGGCTTCTGAACCATTGCAATGCCTTCCCTTTGAATGATGATGCCAACAGTTTGACAGCCACGTTCATTTCGTTTATCTCATGGATTGCACAGACATTAGAAATGTCTTTGACATGATCACCAGGAGTGGTATGATTTTCTCCAGTGAAAAATGGAATGTTCTTCAATGCTGCAATTGGAACTGGATTCTGTGCATTGAGGGCAAGTGGGCTGCTGCCAGTGAAATTGACAAAGGGATTTAGTGGTTGCACCATTCTGATTGGCCTGAGAACCCTTGTTGATGCGAGAAAAGGTCTACCAGGTGGAGGTGTAGACAAAGTCCGATTAGGTGGAGATGGAGATCTTTGAGCTCTTCTTCCCCTTCTTTCTCTGCCTGGAGATAGATGCAGATAAACAAACAATCCTTCCTCCCTAGTTCTTGACCTGGTCTGTATTCTTCTCATAAATTTGTCAGGCTTGGACTGCAGAAACTAGTGGATTATGCCTCTTTTGGAGTCGCCAGATGTGCGATTTTAAAGCTCCTTCAAAGCTGGAACTTACAACAAGTGCACATCAATCTTGTTGCAACAAAATTGAAGACCTCTAAGGTCCCACCGGGCGTGCCAGAACTGTTATCACTGAATCACAGCACCCCTGGATGTTGATCAGATTTCTAGTTTGATCACTCTAAGCATCCAGTGTGATTGGATAACATGGGTACTATCTCCAAGTTGTGGGACTTGCTACTTGAGATAGACCTCCAGAGAAAGCTGGTTCTTGCTCCTAAACTACCTGCCACAATCTACTCTAATGCAGGAGAAACTAGCTATTCTAACCTAAAATTCCAAGGGACCAGAGAGAGAGAATGCATAAAATGAAAGCCTACACTAAAGCGGTGATACACCAGAAAAAGAGGGTGTGAGAGTAATCTCCAAATGTGTGAAATACAGAGGCAAAGTGCACACTAGAAGAGGTGATGACAGTTCACCATAATCCAGCAAAATGCATTCACAGCAATATTCCAAGCACACACAATGATAATGAATTCCTGCAAGAACATAATAAATAGACACAATATACTTGTAGAAAGATTAAAGGGGCAAGAAGAATGCAAGGAAACACAGCAGGGGAAGATATATCCACAAACTGATATTTTATTGCTTCATGATATGCACAGTTCAATCTATTACAAGATAAGGGCCTGGATCACCATGCAAGGAGTCCACTACAAGGGCCTGCAACACACTGGCTTCACAAAGCAATTTTGACAGAGCTTTGCTACCCAAAAACTCTCCCCCCTTTTTTTACAATGAGCCCAACACTCCAATTTATAGAAAAATGAGAAGGAGAAGAGAAGGGAAAATGGAAATCCCGAAATCTGTCCTTCAACCACCTGTAAGAGGCATTAAATTGAGTGGAATGGTTATACATTACTTGCAAAAGGCTCCCCATACTGTCCCATGTGCTGCAGCAGAGAAAGAATGATGACCATGCCTCTTAATTGCACTCCCAGCTACCAAATAAAACACTGTTCTGAACCCGGCAACATTTCCTAAAAAATCTCAATCAATTTCTGATAAAATCCAAACTTTCTTGATTTCTATGCTTCGAGCTCGGAACCACGATTCCAACGGTACTAATTTTGTGCAATTTCGTTGAGAAATGCAAAAGTTATGGCCTTCTGAGTGCGGGCAGCTATTTTGGGCCTGGCAGGCGTTTTCTGTCATTTGACGGGAATGAGCATTGACTGACTGGAGCCGAATATGTTTCTTTTATTTAAATATATCTACCCTCATTAAAAATAAGAAATCCAAGTTTTTGTGGCGTAGAGGACGTCGTGCTCGTTCCAGAAAGTCCAATTTTGTGAAAATCGGAGCTCGGAGTCAAAAGTTATGGCCGTTTGAAGTTTCCGGACCAAACGTTGACTTTTCTTCCCTGCCTTCTGCCATTTCGGCTTTTCACGTCCCGCGTGTACCTTTGTCCCATTTAGTCGGTGCTGAAATTTCCCATTTCGGCGAACCGGCCGGTTCGCGTACTTTTGGTCCTATGTCCCATTTGGTTTCGGACTGTTGGGACAAATTCGCCCGGTTCGGCCGGTTCGCGCCCTTTTGTCCCAACTGTCCCGGACAAAAGTTCTCATTTCGGCCAGTTCGGCCGGTTCACGTACTTTTGGCCCGCGCGTCCCAGACTGTTTCGGGCTGCCTTGACTCATTTCGCCCGGTTCGGCCAGTTCTCGTCTTTTTGTCCCGGCTTGTCCCAAAGGCGAAACAAAAGACTTCAGCAGTTTGCCAATTTTCGGTTTTTCGGCCAGTTCGTATTTCCGTGTCCCGCGCGTCCCTTTTGGCCCAGATGTCCTGGGACAAATGTCCGGACTTAGCCTGTGCTTTGTATTTCGGCCAAACCGCGACGAACCTTGGTACGTCCCACTGGTTTCCCAAATGCTTCTAGGACTAGGACTTAGCCATTTTTCGTGATTTTTCCTGGCCCGAGCTTATTTTTTGCAAATTTTTTCACATTTTCTCAGACTTTGCTCTCTTCTTCTTGGACAGGAGAGTTAGAAAAATATGAGGGGACCCTAGAAACATGATTTTGGGCCTTGAATCAATCTATTTGCTTGGGACTAAAGAATTTGATGCATGTTATCAAAATTACCTTGAGGGTGAATTTTGGATAACAGTTACTTTTCTCTCTCTTGGATTGAATAATGAGCCTTTTTGCTTTGGAAACTTGTATGTTTGTTGTGATTTTGGTATTGTGCTTATTGTGTTGAAACTTTTTTGGAATGTTGTTTTGGAAGCTAGGTAAAGTTGCCTTGGTTGTCTTATACCCCTTATTGCTTCATTGTTGGGGCTTTGGGGGCAATGAAGAAGAAGGCTTCTCCTCCCCATGGGATTATTCATTGGGTGGAGAGTGTTTCCTACTCTCCTATTTTGTTGTTGTCTTGAGTATTGAAGAAAATGGTGGAGCTCAAGTGAAGTTTTGGACATTTTTGCAAGTTAAAGAAGACAACAAGGGATCCTACTTTTGTAAAATATTTTCAATTTTGTCTCCACTCAGTTGGAGGGATTCGTAAGTTAAGTTTTTAAAGCTTCACCTTCTGATAAATGAATTTTGTAAAGCTAATTTGTATTGGTCATTCAAGGAGTGTTAATGTTGGAAAGAGGCGTGTAAATTTGAAATGGAATTGATATGAAATTTCGTTCAAACTTATAAATTTAGATCAAAGATGTATTTGATATGTTTTGGAAACGTTCCTTACTAGGAATGGAAAAAAAACCCTTATTTTTGAACTTAAAAAGGGGCATTATAATGTTAGGATTAGAGTGAGACCTTCATTGCCTTAGTTAAGTGCCTTTTATAAAGGACTTCACTTAAATAATTATGAAATTAATTTTGTATATGGACAACTAGATAATGCTTTAATAGGATTAAAATTATTTGAAATTAATTATATGGTGAGGGTAATATTATACCTTAGCCTTAGGGTATTAAGTAATTAAATGAGATTAGAATTGTAAGGATAAGTTAAATAAATTTGGTAAAAAGGGATATCTTAATTAACACTTATAAAAATGATGCAGCTAAATGTCTTAAGGCTACATCTTCATGAGTTATATTATGGACCGAACAAAGGGCTACAACGTATTTAATGTGTTATATAGGGGTAATCTAATTTTCATTAATGAATGAAGGTAGACTTCTCATGCAAGAAGTAGGAATATCATGATAAACTTGAATTATTAAAGGGCTTCCATTAGTAAATGTCACAAAATTTCTAGGTGGTTGTAGAGCCATTGGAATAACTAGGATTTGAACAATAAGATTAATATGTGGTGAAGGAAGATTAGGAGAAGGGTTGTCAAAACCAGGCCTATTATACGGTATGGTATTTCCAACTCTTCTTCTTCTAGCAGAATTTAAAGGTAAAGAAATAAACTCGGCAGGAATTCCTCTTACCAATGATCTTGTAGTCACTTTAGGCATGGAACATGCTACAAAACTAATCTAAAATCAGCTTTAAGGAGTCATCAAATAAATCTTTTGATCTTTAAAATAATTTTTACAGCTTCCTACTCTAAAGTGACTTTCTTTCATTGTAAATCTGTTGTAATTTGTTGTAATCCCGGAAAAATGGAAAGTGCTACATATTTGAACCGTATTCCCACTGAGACATGCCTAAAAAAACTAGTTATCTCTAAAAAATTGCACCCTGGTTGAGAGATGATAGCAGGGGTTCTACGCTTGCTTTGAATCTCTCACTTTCGTAGATACAATGGAAACACCTTAGGTCTATGGGTATACCTATTGTTGAGGTGAGTCTCTGGTATCAAGGCCAGTTCCTTATTGATGTATCATAAACTAATTTTTTGGGGTTTTGAGGGTAAAAAGATGACTGTAACTGAAATTTGAAATGGGTGATACACCAAATTGTTGAGGGATTTAACTGAGTATATGCACAATAAAAATGAGAATGAAATTTGGATGCACAAACCAATGGTTTTGCAGAATATTAAGGCAAAACACTTTATGTATTGAGGGATAAATCACAACAACACAATAAGATAAACATGCACACTAATATTATGCAGAAATTACCAGATTTGTAGCAAGGTAAGATGATTAATCAAGGAATTGACATTCACAAGAATTAATAAAGATATACACACCACTGCAAATAATTGCAAAAGCAATAACCAGTTCTCATTCAAGGGAAAAACTGGCAGTAAATTGCTTCAACACTCCTATGTCTAAAAAAGTCCTCCTTTGTGCTTTGTCAATGCACACAATATATAGCAAAATTATTTACCCAACCCATCCTAAAAATAGGCTAAAATTTGTACTTTCCCATGCATACTAATTTTACCTCATTATCATGAATAAATAAAGGAATAAAAATAGACATGTTGATTACAATGAGGCATTAATAGCTTTAGTTACAATAATAAATTCAAGTCAAAGTGTAGTTGACTGATCTATTTTTAATAAAATTGGATGAATAATTTAGCTAATAATAGCCCTTTCTTGTTGTGTAAGTCTTCTCCAATGTGCATGCAATCTTTGTCTTCTTCTGCTTGATGTGACACTTGCAACTTGATCCACTTGCAATGATAATTTTAGGCATTCTTTAATTCTAACCCCTTGGATGCACATGCAAAAATTAATCTTCTTGTGTGAGAAAAAATAATTCCTTTATCTTTGATACTTTGCAAAATATTCACCCAATGTGTGGGGACCACCTGTAGGCATGCGCAATAAAAATAATACCATTATTTGTAAAAAAAATAAGGTAATTAGCATGTCAAAAGGGTATTCTTAATCTTTGATGTTGACATATGTTTGCACATACTCAACTTTTGTCTTCTATTTGCATGATAAGATAATCATCTTTGTCTTCTAGTGCACTGATATGACACTTGTCAATGGTTGGTCCTTGTCTTTATCTAGATGAATAACTCTTTGTAACCTTTATGTTCACATGCAAAAGATACATGTCTTTCTTTTAATTTGTCTCCTTTGAGCATGATATTCTTGGAAAGATTTAAGGTATCTTTGAGGTGTTTAAGGTAATCATGGCATTTTAAAGTATGTCTTGACCATCTCTTACTTTGGTAACCTTCATTTGACTTGATCATTGTATTATTTCTTGGTCCCCCTTTGATTAGAATCATTGCATATAAGTTGATAAGGTAAAGTTTACCTTTTTGATAATCATTGGTTATCATGCCAATCGACCACCTTTTGATTAACATGGCATATAATATTGTTTCGGTCTTTTTGAATAATCATTCATAACATAAGGTAAATGGTTTACTTTTTGATAATTATTATTTGTCAGCATTTGATTTTGGTTGGACTATAGTTTTGGACCTTTAATAGGTCAAAAATGATGATTTTTGGATAATAGGGTTTTCCCCTTTTCATGATGACTCGCCCCATGTTCAAATTTTTGGTTGCATTTATTGAACTCGGTAAGTATAGTTGGTTTCAAATGAAATTGTGGTTAAGTTTTTACTTTTGATGAAGACCATTGATATTTTTATGTTTGATTCACATCTATTGATTTATTGATAACTTGGTCATCATGACCATTCTTTTAATAAATACTGTCAGTTATTTGATGATTGTTGATCTTTTGTACATTGTTGATCTGGGCCATTGATTTTTTGAACCATGGTTGAATTTAATGTGAGTTTCTTGTGGTTAGGGTTTGAGTTTGCATTGAACTTGGTGATTTTGAATTATGGCCATTGATCTTTTGTACCATTGTAAATCTTAATCGTTGATCATTCTGTATGGTGAATCAAGGTAGTTGGATTGTGGTTTTGATCTACACTGTTCGATCTTTGCAAGATTTGATCTTGGCAGTTGATGCTAAGTTAGGATGAGTTAGGTTTGAGTGAAAATCTTGTCTAACTTATTATTTTGTTTTTTCTTCCATTGAAGTGGTAGCAAATCCCTGCCCATTTTTGTTCTCGTGTCACCATGAATGAGCCTAAGAACCTTTTGTAAACTCTGTGAAGTGGTTTCCATGAATTTACTTTCAATTTGAAGCTCTATAGAAGAATCATCGTTATGTATTTTCAGCTTTGAGCACCATGTAATCTCTATTGTTAAACTGTATTTTCTCTGGTTTGTCTGCTCATTATGTTTTGTTTCTAAGGACTCTTGACTGATAGATTTTGTTATTGATTACTTACATTTTAAAGGCTTGCTCCTCTTTTCATTCTTTTCTTCAATGTCTGACACTAAAAATTTTGAAATTTTCATTATTCTTGTTCTTGGAACCTTTTGATTTGAAATCATTTATGGGTCTTCACTTTCAACATTGGTCTCAAAGGTTTCAATTTTTAACTACAAACTTGTTGAATTCTTGAGTAAATTATATTTTTAAAAACATTTTCAAGTTCTTTTGGTTATGAAAACTATAAGAAACTTTCTGAATATGTTGATAATAACCTCTTTATGGGTTTGCATTTTCTGTCTTGGTGCATACATTCAATTTTATGAGATTCTAAGTTGTTATTCTCTGTGATGATACATTTCATCTTTCTTGAATTACAGTATCTTGCTTTTTGTTTTAATAAGATGCAGGAGGTTTTGATTTACATGATCTTCAAACTTCTCAGCTTGTCTATGCTCTGATAAATTAAAGTGTTTCTTCTATCTTTCTTCTTTGTCGGAACTAAGTTTCTTCTGTAAGTCAAACTTGTTGGAATTGTGTTTCTTTTGTCTGCGTTCTTTGTCAAACCTCAGTTCAAAACTCATTCTGAGTATCTTTACTTTCTTCATTTTGATAGAAACTTATGGGGTTTCAAAATATCTTCTTTGAATCTGGTAAGTTGGCTTTTCATTTCTTTGAGTTTTTTGTGAATCTTGTGGAAACCTGAACTATGCATTTTGTATTCATCTTTATTTTTCAAATCCTCTGTGATTCATTCAGATGTGGGTATTCATATTTTCTCTCAGTTTATTAATTCATTTTTTTTTTGATTGTATTCCATGTATCCAACATATATTTGAAATTTTTTTCTGCCATTATGTATGCTACTTGAGCTCCACACAGATCTGAGTCTGTAACATTTGAAATTTTTTGAGCTTGTGCTTGTTTATTTTTTTAGTAACTAAAAAAAGTTGGTTTTTATATTGACGTTCATTGGAATTTGTAGATGCCATGTCAGTTTATATTTAAAATGAGCTTTTTGATTCATCTGTACCCATATTGCAATCTGTGTCAATGTTCATACTGTTTTTAATACTACCTCTGATAGATGCATTTGATCCTTCCATTCTACATTTGTCATTGATCTGTTCTTGAGCCTTTGTGACTCGGTTATGCAATGTTTCTATTTCTTCTGAGAACTTTTCTTTTCTGTTATTCGAGCTCTTTGTTTCCATTTTTGATTATACTGAAATACTTTGAAATTTTTAAGCTATCTGAAACTTCTGCATTATATTGTATTGGCTGTGAATACCTCTATTTTTAGATTTTTTGTATTTGTTGACAGTCATTATGTCTTACTGTATTGAATTTGTTCATGTTCTAAAATGTGATGAATTTTACCACCAATTAAAACTAAAACTAGATTTCTTCTTTATCTTGTACTCTGATCGTTGATTTTATATCTTAAAGATTATAATTTTGTTTAACTTGAACATCCATTTATATAGTTTATGAAACATGAAAACAACTTCTTGTTCTTTTGCATTTGAAATTTTTAATGCATATGATGTAGTGAACATGTTTAATTTGTGAAACATATTCTTTGTATTACAATTTTAGATGCAACCTTTGATTCAACTATATAAATCTATCTTGGTTCATTAACTTCTTGTTCACTTTGAGTAAAGCTTTGAAAACTTGCATTTCATGACTGGTTGTTCATGATTATTTTCATACCTTTACTTGAGTATTGTTGCTCTCACTTATTCATTTGATAATTGTTCTCCATTAAAACTTGGCTTTCACTTGATGGCATTATGATTGTTTACTTGAAAATCCAATACTTGTAATCTGATTTTGATTCAAATTCTCATTTGAATTTGTACTTTTCATAATTACATCATGTCATATCTAAAGTAGTAACCTGAGGAATTTTATTTTGTCTAGCTTCATTCTATTCAATGATTTTATTTTCTTCACTTGAAACTTTGAAAGTATTAGTTAAGACCATAGTTGCAGGAAGAAAACTATGCATTCTTCTTGATAATAACACCTGAAGCATTCTATACTTGAATTTTATGCTTTTCTTCTATGAAAAGAAATGCAACTATTACTATTGGAACTTGTATGGTTGTAATTACTTCTTTAATTTCATTTGCAATTATTATAAAAACTATTGTTTCTAAAATAGCTACATTGAAGTCAGTTTGAAATTTAATACTACTTCAATCTTGCTTCAAAAATTTATGTATTGAATCCTGACATGCTAGATGGTTGTTATCTTTCTATTGTTCAAAACATAACACTTATGAAGCTATCCTCATTTGTTGACTCTCTAAACCTTATAGATAGATATTTGTATTACTGAAATTCTAACCCTATGTTAATGATTTATGATTTGAAAAACTCAAAGATCATTTTTGTTAAATTCAATTAATTTGAAAGTTTTGAACTTGAAATTTTTATTTGATGAATTATCCTTGATATTGTATCTTCAGAGCATCTGTTCTATGTTTTTGAACTTTATTATAGTATTTTTATTCTATCACTGAATGGTGTAAAGTCTTTCCTTAGTTGTGCAAATGAATTAAATGTTCTGTTCACAATTGTACTTGTACTTTCTTTCAATTTTCTAAGGAAAGATATGAAAAAATTCTTCTAATATTTATATATTTTCCCCTAGCTTAAATAACAACTTGAAATGAAGTGATATTTCTACTTTGATCATTTATTTTTCTTTCTAAGTTGGAAAAATCACCATGTAATCTCATAATGCTTCTGACAATTTTCATCATTAATTTGTAATTGATCATATTATAATGAGTTTACTTAATAGTAACATCATTGTCCTTTAAGTATGCTCTAAAAACTGTTAAATCTTCATTCAATTTTGTACCTTTTAAATGAAATTTGTTTTCTTTTGATATGATATGACATTTAGATCATTCATGTACTTCTATTCAACTTGTAATTTTTACTCTATAATTTTCACAAGTTTATGTAACAAAATTCATCTTCCTTTGATACTGTGTACCTTCATTCTTTTTTGAGTGGATGAAACTATGAATATTTTTATTTTCGCATCTTGATCATTGTGAAAGACATGAATTATGAGTATTTTTCTCTTGTAGCCTTGAATACTATTATCATTAGTAAAATCAATTTGTACCTGTTAGTACATAATTTAAATTATGCAATTTTTTCTTTCCTCATCTACTACCTGTATCTATACACTTAAGAAAATAGTTAGAAAATAATTAGGCTTTTTGGCCTCTCTTATGTTCCATAGTTTTTTCTTTTCTCTTTCTTATTCTGTAATGATTCTGGGAATCATATGTGATACTGTAGATACTGCTTTCTTAAATCTGTATTTGTCTCCAATGTACCTTATGCTTCTCGATATTTAAGAAATCCATTTGCATGCAGTTAGACAATACATGAGTACAGATCAAACCCTGAGCTCAATATTGATGTCATTTTCTTTTATTTTTCAGGTACACTTGTAGCTACTAGGAGAGTTGGATGAAAGATGGAGCTGGAACTAGAGACAAGAAGATTAGAAGAAAACCCAAGGCAATGATGGGTTTCTTCTATACTCTTTTACTTTTAAATTTATGCACATGTACTTATTTCTTCAGTAGTTATGAGTTACATCCCATGGCTTGTGTGGGAAACATTGAATTTCTTCATGAATAAATAACATTAATTTCTGTAACTGAGTTGTATACTTCTTTCTGCATTCATCTTTTATGATGGATATTGATTGTATAATGAAATAAACAACTCAATCACATAATTAAATGTATTTAAACATGCAGAAATAATGAGTTTTGAGGTACCTGTAACTTAATAATGAACTCTCTTTCATGTAAACTGCAACTCTTTTTTTTATTATTCATGAATTTAACATTTTACCTAAACTGTGATTCCCACCTTCATCAAGGAAATGCATTGGTCCTTGGGGATTTTGTGTTTCCTTGCTAAAGACGAACATGGAATGGAAGCTTATGTGAGGTGTTACATTTTGTAACAACACACATAGCTGCAGATTACATGTAGTTAATCAATTACTGCAACTGAAAACAAAATAAAACTGTAATGCATCCCCCTAGTTAGGTCCATTTCATCAATGCCTTCCATTGTAAACAAAGTTTCAAGTTTCCTATTTTTGCACGAGTGCAAAAATTATTAACATTTCTGGCGATCATGTGGGAAATCTTCCTGCTAGCTTATATACCAGTGCCTTGCTCTTGTCTATTGGGCATGGAGTTAAAACATATAACAAAAATATTCCTTTTCTGATAAACAAACTAAATCTAGGAAAGGATGTGGTGAACCAAATCACGTGCACAAGTGCACTTTATTAAATTAAAAAACATTACAATGTGCATGAACTAAACTTATTGAAATGGAAATCCTACTCTAACAAAACACTGTAGGATTTTCAATAAGAATGTTTAATAAACATACCATTCACAGGAATGGGAATTTCCTCTCCATTTAACCTTGAAAGATGAAATGCATTGTGTTCTTTACAAGCATAAATCATATAAGGACCACTCTTGATTGTATCAAACTTCATGTGGTTTCCTAGCTTTGCATGATCAACATTCCATTTTAACACAATGTCTCCTTCATTGAAGACTCTAAACTTAGCCTTCTTATCAAATGTTTTCTTGATCTTTCTTTTATTATTTTCCATTTTCAGATGAGCTTTATATCTTAGCTCCTAAAACTCCATTAATTCTACATAAAGAACCTGCAATGGTTCATTCTCAAGTAATTCCATTTGATGTTGTAAATCCAATGCAGGTAATTAAATTGAGATGGACATTCTTTCCTCTCGTCCATAAACAAGTTTGTCCGATGAATTTCAAACTGATACTTTAGGAGTCACTCTGTCATCCCAATGTGATAAATTTAATATTAGATACCAAGCTCTTTGGTTTTCCTTGAGTGTTATTTTGATGATCCTCTAGATATTTTTGTTAGTACTTTCAGATAATCCATTACCTTATGTGTAATAATTAGATGAATTAATTAATTAAATGCCATGTTTGACAACCCAATCTGTTACCGTTGCACTCAGAAATACTAAGGCATTATCTGAAATGATAGTTTCTAGAACACCAAATCTGTAAACTACTCCTTCGTAAAATTATAAGATTGAAGTCTCGTTGGCTTCTTTCAAAGATACTACTTCATTTCAACATGTAAAGTAATACGTAGCAGTCAAGATCCACTTCTTTCCTTGTGACGAAGGTAGATTTATCATGCCAATGAATTCAAGACCCCACTGCATGAATGATTGATCCACTGAAATACACTGAAGGGGCAGAGAAGCTAAACATTCTTTTCCAAAAAATAAATCACACTTCTTACACTTTCTAATCTATTCGAAGTAGTCCTTGAATATGTTGGTAAAATAATAACCAAATTTCATAATTTGTAAGGTTGTAGTACATTATGAAAAGTGACCTCCTGCGGGTCCTTCATGAAACTCAGATAATAGTTGTTGAATTCTATCATAATCAATACATCTCAGAAAAATTCCATTTATATCTCTTTTGAATAACACACCATTAATGAAAACATAACATACAAATTATAACTTGAAATATATTTGTTTATTATTGTCAATAGCTTCAGGATAAGTACTGTGTTGTAAGTAGTTAACAAAATTAGTCATCCATCTTGATTCTTGAACTTCTTGACTAAGTTTTGGTTGATGATTTTCTAGTTGCATTAAGATGTTTGACTGTTGATATGTGATTTCACCATGTTGGTCTGAATTTTCTGATTCTGTAATCTGTTGTTTTTCCATATCAACAATTACATGTTCACACAATTCTTTTCCTTGAACCATTTTTACAACATGGATGTCATCATCATACTCCATAACCTTTGTAATCTATCCTGCTCTCTTCTTATTTAGTTCTTTGTTCAATTAGAAGGCTTTAACACCTTGACAAGAGACTAAGACATATATTATTGGAAAGTATGTACTTGAAGTTATTTAATCCTCTAACTACTAAAAGTACTTGTTTTTCAAGAAATGTCTACCTTGCATCGTAGTCATGCAAATTCTGCAGAAAGAAAGCCATTGGTTGCTCAGTATTTTCATCACTAACCTAAGTTAATATGGCTAAAATGGTTTCAGCTCCTGCAAGTGCATACATTGTAAAATTCATATCAAAATTTAGATTTGCAAGAGTATGAGCTTCTAAAATCCTTATCAAAATAATACTAGTTAATTGTTAATTTTAATTGTGACACCCTTATGATTAAGATAAATTTAATAATTGTGAATTAATTAAATCTAGTTGGATGTTATCTCGTTAAAACTTGTTTAGAAAAGAAGATTATTCCAAAATTTTCCTAGCTTACTTTTTAGTTTTATCTCAGGTTTTGTGCAAAAAAAATGTGGGCATTACACTTGGTATCATATTCATTGGTTCAATGCTTGGACTATTGGTAGACATGGAAACACGTCAAACATTTAACAAAACTTAAACCTAGGACACTAGAACCTATAGGATTAAAATAATAATTATAAAAAAATTGGTTTGTTGTACTAGGAAAAGTACACGTTTTGTCAAACGGGTTAATGGGAAATGATGATTTAGTTTTATATTCTTGTGAAATTATCAAGTGATAGGAATTGGGTTTCCTTGTGGAGATTTTTTGTATTGGGTTCCTAGCTCTTGGTCATAGATGTGTGGTGTGTTGACCCCATAGAGACCCTCCCCTATTTGAAGGGTTATTTTTCTTTCTTACAACTCTTGTCGATTAGTGCTTGAGGTAGCCTTTACGGATTGGTTTGGATGAAAACTAGAGGTCAAATTGTTGTTTAGAGGTCCTCTTTTTCCTTTACTGGTTAAACGAGTTATTTTCAGTTGTCACTTTTGGACTTATTTCCCTTATGTGAGAGTAGATATCATGACATGATGTCATAGTAGATCCAGTTCGTATGTTTATTTTTGTATATGAGCTTGATGTTGAGTACCCCTACCAGCGGCCCACAAAGGGCTGTAAAGTGATTGTGATGTTGATATTTCATGTGTTTTATATGCATAAATTTAAATTCTTTCATCAAGGGCCAACATTTTATTGATTTGATTGAGGATCTCAAAAACTCTGCTTATTCTATTCTTTTTTATTTTATTGCGATATTTTCAAGGATTTCAATGTGGTTTCTTAGCCATTTTATTGATTAGCTAGATGTCTTAGATTCTACCTTTGATTAGTGACTCAAAGCTTGTTTGTTTTATTGTCCACTTTGCTAAATGAATTCAAGAATGTTAAGTGACTCTTTTCTTGTCTGCTGGTGAGTTGGTCCCACACTGTTGTATTGTGATTCCTTGTCGTATGAGGGTACACCTTAGGTGCCTTGACAGACTTATTAAATGCTTCAAATCATGCCTTTGGTTTTAGAGTGGTGAGGTTTGTTGTGTCTATGACCTTAGAGTGACCTTTTTAACACTCATCTTCGCTAGGGAGAGAGTTATCCATGTCATGCAATATTTTTGGAATCTTTGACATTGGTTGTGTTTCTTTTGCACCCTCGTAGGAGCCTTGTTCCTCATCATAATAGATGTGATATTCACTATGGACTTATGGATTATGTTAGGGATGGAATAACTCTTAGATAATTATAGGTTTGGTGAATAGTGTATTGTTTGGATGTGATGGTCCCCTAATGGGTATACTAAGTTTTTACGTGGTTCCCTTGTTTACTTTTAGAAAAATATTGACATAGGACTATATGAATCTTGAATAAATGTGGTTATACTTAAGCCCCTTCTAGAATTATGCTGAAATATGTGTGTTTATTTTGTTCTCAAGCACCCATACATAGGTATGCCCTTATCTTGACCTCTTGTATTTTTTAACCTACACCACACTTTAATCTATTAGTACCAAGTCTATCTTAAACTGTATGGATGTTTTTCAGCTCCCTTGGAATTTTTCTTAGAGATCTTAGCTTTAATGGTCTTACGAGTCTGAACTTAGTCATGGTTATATCATGATCTTCACCTAAGCTATAACTCTTAACTGTAGCGGCTGTGTTCGATTAACTCAGTTGCATGTCCTCCTTGCCATTTATTTCCTCTTGATGAGGAAGTGTGCTTTCCATGGGATAATATTTCCCTTTTCATTTTTGATTTATAGGTTGATGGTACCCTATAGAGGTATAAGTTTTGTTTGGAAACCCTCCCTTTCTTATAGTGAACATATTTTGAGTATAAGTTGTAAACATTGTTTTCTCCCTCACACAAAACTAAACATCTTAAACTTGTAAAATAAAATTTACAACTTCTTAATGTACCTCTCCATCATATATTCTATCAATAACTATATATATTCAGTTGGAATGCATTAGTGATGTGTGTGATTTCTGAGAAAACTCTTGTAAATTTGATGTGTTATGCTTTGGTTAATGAGTTCTTGTTTCTATGAATTGAATAATGTGATAAGCTTAGCTATTCCTACCAATTAAAATCCAATTGTAAATAGGTCAACCTAAGCATATTAAATCTCTAAATGGGAATCTTGGACTTTCAAAACTTATAAGTAAATTTTTCCACTAGGACGATAGATCCTTATGCTAATGTTTTGGTTTAATAGAAGCAATAACACTTTGTAAAATTAGCAAGTAGCCTCTTATACTTACCCGAGGAGTAGAGTGAATTAATTTTTTCACCTATATAGAATTTCGAGAAATCATGTCAACATTGGTGATGACCCTAATGATTCAAGATATAGGATATCATAATATAAAGAATGTATTAATTAGAAAACTTATAAGAAATATGCTTGGAAAATGTAATTATAACTTGTGTCTTATAATTTGGAGTATGGAACAGATAAATTTACAAGATTAAAACATGAGTAGAATGCTCAAATAAACCACCATCATTATGTAAATTGCTATTGCATGCCTAAACTTAGTAACGGATATAATCTAAATGTTAAAACTAATTGAAATTTTTTCTTTGAGCTACTATATGAGTATAAAATCTTAATGGCACCCTAGGGATTGGGATGTGTAATAATTGAGTACTTTCTATACCCCTTACTATATAAAACAATAAACATATGTATAATGGTTACAACATAAGTTCATGCTAGAGTAATTTTGGACCTCTCACTATTTTCATGAAGATTTCTAAAAGTATGCATCAGGATTTTGTCCCCTTGTTAGAATGGGTTAATTGTTATGTTCTTATGGATGGACTCTATGTTGCATCATGCCAAAAGTGATAACTATTTGAACCCTAAAATATTTCCTTCTATCATGATTAATGGAGTACCTTGGTAAAATTATGGTGTTCTAGACGTGTTTTACTCCCTTGAAACACAATGTGAGTAGTTCTCCTTGTTGGGTATTTCAGGCAGTGGTACTTTTTTTTTCTTTCTCATACCTCGACATGTGTATAAATTATGACTGTTTGAAGCAAGGCGTTATCTCCAAGTTATTACGAAGGTTTCTTCTTGTTTAGAGTAAGTCATTGGTAACCTGAACTTGTTAACAAGATTTGGCAACATATGTTAAAGGTATGGAGGAATTTGGAATCATCTTTCCTTTTGAATAACCATGATGTTGTTTCCCCGTTGTCCTTGGGAAGAAAATACTACAGGATATTTCTGTTATTACCGAATCACAACACTCGAATGTTTATATAAGTGCATATAATTGAGCTCACATTGTGATTGGATAACATGGGTACTATATCCAAGTTGTGGGACTTGCTACTTGAGATAGACCTCCAGAGAAAGTTGGTTCTTGCTCCTAAACTACTTGCCATAATCTACTCCAATGCAGGAAAAAATATCTTTCCTAATCTATCTTTCCAAGGGACCAAGGAGAGAGAATCCATGAAAATGAAAGCCTACACTAAAGCAGTGATACACCAAAAAAGGAGGGGTCTGAGAGTAGTCTTCCAATGGTGAAAAATAGAAGTAAAAATGCATACTAGAAGGGGTGATAACAGTTCTCCACAATCTAGCAAATGCATTCACAACAATATTTTGTACATGCACAATAATAATGAGTCCTTGCAAGGGCATAAAAATAGAGACAATATTCTTGTAATGAAGGTTGAAATGGCAAGAAGAGTGCAAACAAACACAACATGTGAAGATACATCCACAAACTTGTATTTTATTGCTTCATGATATGCACAGTTCAATCTATTACAAGATAAGGGCTTGGATCACCATGCAAGGATTCCAATACAAGGGCCTAAAACACATTGACTTCACAAAGAAATTTTTTAAGATATTTTCTACAACAAAACTACTTCCCTTTACAATGAGCCTAACACTCCAATTTATAGAAAAAGAGAAGAGAGAGAGAAGGGGAAATTGGAAATCCCGAAATCTTTCCTTCAACCACTTGTAAGAGGAATTAAATGGAGTAAAATGATTGTATGTTACTTGCAAAAGGCTCCCCATACTGTCCTAGGTACTGCAGTAGAGAAAGAATGATGACCATGCCTCTTAATTGCACTACCAACTACCAAATAAAACACTGTCATGAACCCGGCCACGTTTTATAAAACATCTCCATTGATTTCTCATAAAATCACAAATTTATTGATTTTTGTACATCGGAATAAGAGCTATGCTTCCAACAGTACCAATTTCAATTGATTTTGTTGAGAAATGCAAAAGTTATGACCTTATGAGTGCGGGAAGCTATTTTGGGTCTGTCAGGCATTTTCTATCATTTGACAGGAGTGAGCATTAATTGACTGGAGCTGAATATGTTTATTTTATTTTGATATATCTAACCTCATAAAGAATTAATAAATCCATTTTTTGTTATGCAGAGGACATTGTGCTTGTTCCAAAAAGTCCAATTTTATGAAAATCGGAGCTCAGAGTCAAAAGTTATGGTCGTTTGAAGTTTAGGAGGTGAAACATTGACTTTTCTCTTCATTGTGACTATTTCGGAAAAATTAGGTCCACGTGTCTCGGCTGTCCCAAAAAAAAATCTCCGCGTTGCCTGATTCGGGTTTCCTAGTTCCACACATCTGCCATTGACCGGGTCGTGAGGGCTGTTGACTTCCACATTCACCGCAACGTGTGGTTCCTTTTGCAACTTTTTCACCTTTGCACGTCCCATGCATTCTTTTGTCCCAACCATCCTAGACACATTTCTCCATGCCACCAAAAATTCACTGACTTGCGACAAAATCAGTCTTTTCATGTCTTGCATTTACCTGCGTCCCAACTGTCCCACGGACTGCCTGGGACAAAAAGTTACACTTTTTCTTATTTTCTTTACCTACGATGATTTCGGCAATGCACGCCCCGCGTGTACCTTTTGAACTTGTGTGCTCTAGGACATAGAAATCTGATTTATTTGATTCCTTTTTATTTCGGCTCCAAACCTGGTATGATGAACCTTGGTATGATCCACACTAGTATGATCCGCAGCCTCCAGACCTGTAATGCATTAAAAAAGGCCTACTACTTCAATTTTTTTGATTTTTTAATTTTTCCTAACTTGTTGGATTTTTTCCTTGGATGGGGGAGTTAGAGAAAAGCCGAGGGGACCCCCAAAACATGATTTTGGTCCTTGAATCAATTCTACTTGCTCGAGACTGAAGAATTTGATTTATGTTATCAAAATTACCTCGAGGGGGTGAATTTTTTATAACAATTCCATAAGTGTCTTCAAGAATTTTTTTGTTTGTTTCTCTCACAAATTATTAGTTGCACCTCTCTTGTGTTATCATATTCTACATAGTATTTTATTATTAGGCTAGTTTTTACAGTTTATTCCATTATTCGTTGTTATTGTTAATAACAACTCTATCAATTTTGTGGAGTAACGCCATCCATTTTCAGGAGTATTGTTTGTACACATCCCTATAAATATGTATCATGCTTCTGATATTCAGTGAATGGATAAGAGATATCTAATCTCTATTTTCTCTCCATCATTTCCTCCTCTCAATCTGGTGTCAGAGCATTATACATCTCTGGCTTGTGCGGGTAAAGGAGCAACGATCTACGGAGCAAAAACGTGAGAGTAATTAAATTGTGGCTAGAGCGATCTGTTTGAAGTCTTCTTGGACATGGCACTCTATTCTTGCACTGAAGAGAGTTAGACCTTTGGTAAGAGAGAAAAATATGAAAAATTTAGTACGTGGAACTTGGATAGCGGCTTGCATGTATTTCTTTTGCGATCATTCACATCTAGACGTGGGATTGGCTGAAGAAACTGCTATGTGAAGACCATTCTTTCCTACGTGAAAACCATTCTTTCCTACATGAATTTCATTCATTACTACATGAAGACCATTCATACCTATGTGGAGATGTTTTGCTAAGCCTACGCGAAGAGTTAGAGAAACACGTGTTTCCTAATCAATTGCTTAGGTTCCTTTTTAAAAATTATCTTCATTGTACATGGACCCTACCAGTGATAACATTTCCTGTAAGATTAATAGTTGTACATAAATACATTGGATGTGAGGTATAATTCTCAAAGTGACCTTGATTAATTCTACCAAACTGGTCGTAAGATAATTGAGAATAACATCTACATGGAAATTGACTGAGGAAACTTGCGAAGGAAAAATACGTTTCAGATGCTTCATACCTATGGGAGAAACAATCTTTCCATCTAACATATCGGGAAAGTCCACCCTGACCAAAATACCTAAAAATCGATTATGTTCTTAGAGCATACTTTCCACACCTTTTTATTTTTGAGTTGTCTACAATGAATCCTAAATTTTACCTAGCCGATAGATTTTTTTTAATATTATTGATGCCAATGGTTTTTTAAGAGTGACAAATCAACTACCAAGGAAACATAGAAAGTCTCAAAAACAAAATGAATGAGAAGCGAGAATGACTCAATTGAGTTTTTTGACAAGTGAGAACCACGACCCCACAAGCCAATATGGACTAAAATACAAATAAAGTTCATTAAAGAGAAAAAGTAGGGAATATGCACTACTCAACAAGCTAAGCAAGCAAACAACAACCATGTCTTTGGTGACACCGGCACCGAAACAACATGAAACTCTTTGAACATTTCTTTTAGACGTCAACATCCAAGATAAATAGAGATTTCGATTACCTATCCAGAAGCCGGATTAGTGATATTTAAGTTTGCGAATTCCCTTTCTTACTCCATCCACCACCGTCCACTCCTTGTTTTCTTCTTTTGCACATGAGTATCCAGAGCATCTAATAACTTCAAGTGTACTTCTGATCAGTGAATGTGACCCTGTAAGCAATGGTGCACTATACCCAAAATTGTAAGGTACTGTACTGCGGAACGGTGTAATAAGTGCCCCAATGATGATACAGGTCTCTTCGCAAGGTGTTCGGGATCCAGAGAAGCTTTACAGATATGCGTTAACATCCCACATGCCCCACTTAGCCCCCCGCGTGCTTTGTTTTCCCTATTTTTCCCTCTTTTCTTGGCTTTTTGGTCTTCATCTTGATGAAACTGAAGGGTGGCGCTCGTGACCGCCGCCCTGAACAGGGCGGCAGTCCTGTAACCGCCGCCCTGAGCAGGGCGGCGGTCCTGTGCACGTTTTCCAGAACGCTTTTTTGACGCGACCCGCGTGAAAATATCATGACTCACCAGCTTTTCTTGCCGACTTAAGCATGCATTAATGTCTTTGGTCCCCTGGAATAGTGTTTTTCTTTTGTTTAATGTTTAGGAGTTCAGTTTGGATTTGATTTTTGGATGTTTGGATTCCTATAAATGCATGGTTTGTGCACATGCAAATGGCCTCTGAATTTTGCTCCAAAGTTTTCTTTTGAATTTCTTGTTACAGCAGTTTTAGTTTTCCCTTGCTTAGGATTCTTAGTTTTCTCATTGAGTGCTTTGGTTAGTATTGTATTGCAGCTGGTATGCCACATATCCAACTTGTGCAAGTGTAAACATTATTTGGGCCACCATTTTCATTCCAACTTTCATATTTTCAATGTTATGGTCTTTTTAGCTTGCTTAGGATTGGTAGCATAGTTTGTTGCAGGTTTGTTTTAGCTTTGTGTTGCTGTTGGTAAGCCACAGATCCAACTTGTGCAAATAGGTATTATTGTTTTGGAGTAGAATAGTCTAGGCAGCCATTAAAGTTGCAGGTTTTGTTCTTCATACAGACTAGTTTCAGGTTCTGGACGCTTTTGTTGCATGATTCGTAGTAGACCCCACTAGGAATTGCATAGGCCAAGCTCTGTACTCTTGCGCTATCCCTCTCCTATCCGCATTCTATTCTGTCTGCATTCTGAAGGCGGTCCATTGATCCAAATATCTATTCCTGTTGATGCAAGCATTCCACGCTTTTCTGGATTCAAGTGAGCACAAAGAACAAAGAGATCATACTGAGGGGACAAAAACACACACACACCGTCGGATTCGCCACTGTTCTGCGAAATCCAGGTTCCATCTTTCAAAGTTTTAGTTAGAATTTATCAAATAACGTAGTTAATCATTTTATTTCAGTTATTTCTATTCTCGATATTGCCAGGGAAGGTTGTGGGGATTGATAGTTTCTAAGAAACTATGATTCATTCCTCACTTCTGAGGTAGGATCGAGAATCTTGCAGATAGATTAGTTATTTCGTTGTTTAGAATAGATATACGAAATCGCACAGAAAAATAGCTACACTCGGCTATTTTGTTTGTTTTACGTTGTTAGTTTAGTTGTCAATTCTAAATATTTTTAAATAGCTGCTTTCTTATAAATTTCCAGAAAATACAAAAAGAAATTATATATGCTAGAAGTGTACTTAGATTTTACTTTATTTTAGTTTGTTTCATTACTGCTTTTGCATGACAATTACGGGACCTAGGGAGCCCAGGGAATACATTTTCGAGCCAATTGTGCCCCAGCCCAATACCGTAGTAGCAATAACTGACATTGACCAAAACCTTAGGATACAAGTCTTCCAAACAACAACAGACTTCCAACAGATCAGGGCACAGTTGAGAGGGTTAAACATCGAAGACGACCAAGCACATCTGTTTTGGTCAAATCAGCCAAACTACAGATTACCCTAGAAAATACCCACATGACTGTAGAAGGGCTCGAAAGAGAATAAACATTCGGGTGTGATCCTTTAGTTCCACAGCCAGATGCTGGAGACACCCTAGTAGATATAGATACCAGCTTAAGAATCCAAGTTGCGAGAACACCTGTAAGGTATTCTGAGAAGATCGCACAATTGTTGGTTCTAAACATAGAAGCTGAAAAAGCTTACGACTACTGGATACTAGGGATTAGAACTTGATCTCCCGTATGACCATAACGGGACCGCAACAACCAAGAGTCTATGGTTGTGATCCACAGATCCCACAGCCTAACGAATCCATAAGAGAATTAGACATAGACACTGGCCTACGTAAATTAGTATTTCAGTCTACTCCGATTCCACCTATCATCATTCAACAGTTATCCCTACTAGACACAACAGCTAACGAAGCTAGAGAATTTTGGACTAGGCCAGAGAATCGTCCATAGAGTTGACTATATTCACCATATGACCCTATCAAGAGAAATACACGAAACCATCCCGGGTCATTTTCCACGTATCCCACAACCCATAGATCGAATCACGCCAGAGCTCGATATTGATTGGAGCCTTCGAGCAGTCATCCTCGCTGATCGATCTATCACACCAGTCCAAGTTAGAAGGGCCTTCTTTGCCTTAGATTCGCAAATACCATTAGTGCGTGTCGAAGACATTAGATTCCCTAACTAGTTTGTCTGCATATTCTACCCACACCGACTGTCTCGGCACGACCTCGGGAGGTCGGGTACGCAGAAGAGTTACTTGTTGATTCTCAAGCTCGCCTGTCACTTTTCCGACGTACAAAATTGGTGAACCCGACGTGAAACAAACATTTCTTTCACCTTCTCTTTGAGAAGTTTCATCTTCTCCAAATCACCTTCGCTCCTTCCCATTATTCTGCGGGTATTCATATACCCCCCGAATATGTCGGGATTCGATGCATACGGCAGACCCCTCTTGGGTCTTGAGGCATACTACGCCCAACAGAATAGGCAGTCATCACCCTCACTCTCAATGTGGGGCGACAACTATTCAACTAATCAGTTGTCAACACAAACACCAAGGACTAGATATAACTCGTCCTTCCAAACAGAGGGGTTGGAGCAACTTGCTCAAACACAAACAGAGCCTTCAGGCTCGAACAATATGACACTAACTGGAGAGTCTGCTCATCTCCTCAGGTATTACTCAGACCACCTATTAGTAGACAATCAGATCCATACTTGGTCTTAGACGATGGACAATCAATACCTTATCCTAGGAGTGAACAACGCTCCCGGGGTATGTACCCGCCTATAGGAGGTTTACAAGTACAACCCGAGACCCATTTTCAAGAAAATATCTCTACAGGAAATATTCTTGGAGAAACTTGGCAGGATAGCAATCAGTTCATGACAGGCTATCACATGCCTATACAACACCAAGGTACACAACAAACGCCACTCAGGCAAAGTACCGTGACTTCACCAAATGAAGTCATTTCAACGTTAGTAGAAAGAGTGCGAGGGTTAGAACTTGCTCAAGCAAATCAAAATCCTCCGTTCATACAAACGGGGAGTTCCAATCCTCCATACCATCCTAGCCAAGTAGATCTCCTCACAGGAGTAGGCACGTTAGGTGTGACTCCTCAGTATTCACAACAAGTGCCAACTAGACCCACTATCGCTAGCACTGTTCCTCCTGGTCCAGTACAGAGCAATCCATTCCTGGATAGTACACCTTCGTACTTAAACATGTACTCCAAATCACCACAAGGGGATATGTACTCATCCCCCGGCGTGTTTACTCAAATGCAAGGATTGCCTTATGCCCCTGCCAATGCGTACGTTACGCCATATCAACAACCCGTTCCGCCACCGCCTCCTCAACAGGCACCATCAATGGTTGAGACGTATGCGATAGGGACTTATTCAGAATATTTAAAGGAGCCCTTAGATTTCGCCATACGAAGCGTCATGCTTCCAAGACCTCTTCCCGATTTGCCTAAATACAAAGGAGAAGGAGATCCGAATGCGCATATCAAAGCTTACGCTACAGCCATTCGTGAATTACTCCCATGGGATGGGGTTGTTGCTAAAATATTCCCCAAAACGCTAGAAGGCATTGCCCTCGATTGGTATTACAGAATACCCGAAGCTTCCATACATTCATTCAAACAACTCGTGTCTGAGTTCATCAAAGCCTTCGACATGAACAAACTATTAAGGACAGGAATCAGGGAGTTCTTGCACATCAAGCAAGAACATAACGAGTCTGTCGCCCATTTCATCCAAAGGTGGCGCACAGTCCTTTATTCCTCGGCAAGCGCTCCAAACATGGATCAGATGGAGCTATGCGATTTATTCCTTCATTCTCTTAGCAGAGAAGTGAAGGAAGAAGTCCAGAAGTTCCCACTAAGGACTTATGACGAGGTACTTGAGAGCGCTCTGCGAATTGATCAAGCAGCGATAGATAGTGGCCGTAAGACGTATGGAGCAAACGGGAGGTTAATCACCTCTACTCAAAATACTACAACCACCACAAGCGTCAATCAAGGACCCAAAATCCTTAACAAAAATCGTGGGGTAACAACAGATGGGGTAACTGACCAGCCCAAGAGGGTAAATGTCGTTAATACTCCGTCACAAACAAACAACCAAAGAAACAACAATTTTACCCCGACGATCAATACGGTGGATTTTAATAATCCACAACAACAACAACGGTGAAATCCCATACAAGGACCAAGCCAAAACTCCTTTGGTTATCAAAACCAAAGTCAAAACCAGAAACAACAAAACTTTAGTCCTAATAGGCAACAGTTTGATCGGAATTTTAGGCCACAATACACACCAAACCAACAAAACGGGAATTACAACCCCAATTCTTATTGTGGTTTCCATAAAATTCGGGGTCATGACACTAGAACGTGTCGTGATTACAACAAATTCATGCAACGCTTGCCAAATGAACAAAAACAATTTTTTATGGATATGTTCTTAGCAGATCCTACGTCACCAACGGCAAGTACCTTCGCAGGGGCAGTTTCCCCTCAGAATGCCCCTCTCAAGATCTTTAATGATCCACTCCCAAATCATGATAACGATAGGTTGAAACCAACTGGAACAAACAAAGGTGCAATAACAGGAAACAACGATCACGAGGCCTCAACCTCGCTAAATCCGTTAGTCGCGCCACAACTAGGAAGTCAACCACGACCTAAGGTAGTTGGATTAGTAGAGTTAGACTCCGAATTACCCGTTGAAGCAATTACGAGAACACGAGAGTATTTCTCTCAACCAAGTCCAAGCCACCTGCCGGAAACAGATAACATCCAGCAAACCGTAGCAAAACCTATGGGTGCTTACGATCTAATTAATGATCTAACAAAAACCTTCTCGCATATTTCATTCCTTGATTTACTAAAGAATTCCCCTGCTCACAGGGCTGCTCTTTTAGAGGCGTTAGGTTTGGGTCATTTAGTTAGTATCACTCCACCACCAGAAGCGCAAGTAAATCATATAGACTTTGATGTTTATCCACCGGGACAGGCGGATAGGGATGTTGAATTCATATTCGAAATAAGTAAAATGCCTACAGATGCTGAAATCACACGCCGAGGCGATCCAGCTTTACACTTACAAGTGCAGGTTTATAATAACTATGTAAAACGGGCAATGGTTGATGACGGGGCTGCAGTTAACATAGTCCCTTTCTCTTTTCTCCAAAAATTGGGATATGGAGAAACAAATTGTTCTACTACACGAAATACCTTGAGGGGCTACGATAGCCTTAAAGCCACATCGATAGGAACTATAATACTACCGGTCACCTTAGGACCTAAAACAATCCTGACTGAGTTTTATATTATAGATCGGGAAACTAACTATAATATGATCCTCGGCCGGCCCTGGATACATCGAATGAAGGCAATCCCTTCCACGCTATTTCAAGAAGTAAGATTCCTGCATCTGGGAAAGGTATTTGTAGCCAAAGGTGATCCAAAGCCGTTTGACGTACACCTAGCTGATTTAAAGAAAAGACCAGGTATACACTCAGAATTCGAACTTCCAACAAACCAACTTAACAAACCCTCTGACCCAAATCCGGAGGAAAAGTTGATACCTACGATGGATCTTGAAACTACCAACATAGCCAAAACAATTCCAACCCCTAAAGGCAAAACTAAAGAAATAGTATCATTAGGGACTACTGCGAAGATCGTTGAGTTGATAGAACAAGATTCACCAATGTTCTTACCATTCGATTCAGTAGGTATCGGATTTTCCCTAGGTGTTGGTTCCTTGCCAGCAGAAGATCTCTGTATGGTAGAAGTAGAGTGTGCAAACACAGCAGATACACCTACATCCATACTCCCGGCTAAGTATTGGACTCTCCATTTCGATGGAGCTAAATGCCGTTATGGAGCGGGGGCAGGTATAATTCTTACCTCGCCCGAAGAGAAGGTCCTCCCATTCTCTTTTAAATTAAACTTTGAATGCACAAACAACAGCGCTGAGTACGAAGCCCTCCTCCTTGGCCTTACCTTAGCCAAAAGAATTGGTATCGATAATATCAGAGTTTTAGGAGACTCGCAATTAGTGGCAAACCAAGTTTCAGAGGTATATGAAACTAAAGCCGAACACTTGCAACTTTACAAAAACGCTGTATTAGATTTAAGCAAGGCGTTCAACTTCATATCCATTGAAGCAATCCCGCGAGAAAAAAATCTTCTCGCCGATTCAATAGCAACCTCAGCATCACGTTTTACTCCAAACAATGAGCTAGAAGATACTCATTTCACGGTATCCATTCGTAACGAACCATTAATAAAAACAATGATGGATCCTCTTTCAAACGGAAGTAAATCTACCGTCCTAGACCATGTTGGAAATGATGCGGCTACTTTGGATTACTTAAATGCCTTTGCAGCACTACATCTCTCCTATCACACGCTAGATTTATCTCTGATCTCGCATTCATCTTCCTACTTCGGAAATCCCGTAATGAATCTTCCCTCACAAAAAGAACCTAATATATACGTGGTGGAAAACGGGGATGATATAGATCTACCTCCGGCACCACCTGAGTTCGAAGAGGGTAATGCCTCTTTAATTGAAGAAACAATCGATGTCAATATCGGAACGGAAGATGAACCAAGAATTCTAAAGTTAGGTTCTTCGTTAACCCCAGAGGAAGTGGAAATACATACTCAGGTTCTCAAAGAACATCAAAAGGCATTTGCATTTAATTACAAAGAGATGACAGGAGTCGCACCCCACATTGCGGTACACAACCTCGTCACTAGATCAGATGCAAAGCCAATTAAACAAAAATCAAGACCCATGAAGCCCAAAGTAGCCCTCATGGTAAAAGAGGAGGTGATAAAACTCCTTCAAGTAGGATTCATCAAGCCAGTTGACTACTCCCAATGGGTATCTAACATCGTTCCCGTTCTCAAGAAGAATGGAAAGATATGCATCTGCATAGATTTTCGAGATATCAACAAAGCTTGCCCTAAGGATGACTTCCCATTACCATCCATAGACGTTATTGTTGATGCAACAGCAGGTTTTGAACTCTTGTCTCTCATGGATGGATTCTCGGGATACAATCAAATCAAAATATCCGAGCAAGATCAAGCTAAAACCACGTTCATAACTCCTTGGGGAACCTATTGCTACGCTGTTATGCCATTCGGTCTTAAGAACGCCGGTGCTACATATCAGCGGGCCATGACATACATATTTCATGATTTAATCCATAAAATCGTGGAATCCTACGTAGATGACTTGTTGGCTAAGGCCAAGAAGCGTTGTGACCATCCTGAAGTACTCCGCATCATCCTTTCACGCCTAATAGAATATGGAGTTACCCTAAACCCAGAGAAATGCGTCTTCGGTGTAACAGGAGGAAAGCTCCTAGGTTACATCATATCGTCACGAGGGATCGATGTTGATCCAGCCAAAATTCGGGCTGTCCTCGAAATGGTCCCACCCTCGAATGAATCTGGAATCAGATCATTTCTCGGAAAGTTGGGTGCAATCCGGAGATTTATCCCGGATCTAAGCTTCGCCGTTCATCCAATCAACAATTTACTCAAGAAGGACTATAGCATTGATTGGACTGAAGATTGCAATGAAGCTTTTGATGCAGTCAAGCGTTTCCTGCTATCACCGCCTACGCTAATGCCACCAAAGCTAGATCGCCCTTTAATTTTGTACTCACGGGCTACTGATGTTTCGTTAGCTTGCATGCTAGCCCAAGAAGACGATGACAAAAGAGAGCGTGTGATTTATTTCATTAGCCGAACATTGCTCGACTACGAAACGCGCTATACACAAGCAGAGCGAGAATGTCTTGCCATAGTCTTTGCTACTAAACGCCTAAGACACTACATGCTAAATCAAGAGACAAGGGTCATAGTAAAGACGGACCATTTACGGACTTTTCTCACACAAGGGTCCTTGTCCAAAAAAGCTGGACGTTTTATAACCTTAATGGGAGAGTTCGAATTAACTTTTGTAAACCAAAAGTCAGTTAAAGGGCAAATCATCGCAGATTGGTTAGCTGATAACCCGCTAGACGGAGGCGACTTAGTAGACTTAGACTTTCCAGATGAATGCGTATACTACGTCGAAACCCGACCTGCTATATCTGAGTGCCCTTGGTACGCTGATATCATTAGTTATATCATGGACCATAGGTACCCAGAAGGAGCTACACCTCAACAAAGAAGGCGGTTACGCATTATCGTAGCTAAATACGTCATTATAGAGCAGGTGCTCTATCGGAAAGCATTCGATGGAATGCTCTTAAGGTGTGTTGACACAGAAGAGTCCAAGAGGATTCTCCATGAATCCCATAGCGGTATATGTGGAGGCCACTTCGGTGGCCATGCCACTGCTCGAAAAATACATCGAATGGGCTATTTCTGGCCCACTCTAGAACATGACACAATAGAGTTTGTACGCAGGTGTCATAAATGTCAGGAGTTCTCTCATGAGATCCACATGCCGGCACAAGCTTTGCAACCGATCGCTACTCCGTGGCCCTTTTCTACATGGGGCCTGGACTTGATAGGGAAATTCTCTCCCTCGTCCACAGACGGCCACAATTTTATAATCACGGCCACAGAATATTTCACTAAATGGGTAGAGGCTATGCCTCTTACAACTGTACCTGGTTCCGTAATCGCTAAGTTCATTTTGAACCAAATCATTTGCAGGTACGGTATCCCGCAAATCATTATCTCAGATAATGGAACTTCTTTCAAAAACGAAGAAGTTCGTGAGCTATGCAGTAAGTTCAAAATAAGCCATCATACGGCTTCCTTATATTATCCCCAAGCCAATGGGCAGGCTGAAGCAACAAACAAGACGTTGAAAGCCATTCTCCTTAAAACGGTAAAAGAAAACAAACGGGATTGGCATTTAAAGTTATATCCGGCCTTGTGGGCCCACCGAACCTCGATAAGAACGCCAACAGGAGCAACTCCTTTCTCATTGGTATTTGGGTCAGAAGCAGTTCTCCCACTCGAAGTTGAAATCCCCAGTCTCCGCATTTCACTACAAGGGATTCTGGATGAGGACGCTTACAAAGAAGCACGTCTTTCTCAACTAGAAAGCCTGGATGAAACCAGATTAGATGCTGAACAACGACATAAAGTCTATGCCGACCGGATGTGCCGGCAGTACAACAAGAAGGTCTATGAACGTGACATATACGAAGGTGACCTAGTTCTAAGGTTGGATAGCCGGATCGACAAGAAGACCGGCGAAGGAAGGAAATTCCGGCCCAAATGGTTAGGCCCATACCGAGTCACAAAGGATTACGGAAACGGTGCATACCTCTTATGCACGCTAGAAGGTGAGGAGTTTGGTGAAACAGTCAATTCTCTCCACCTCAAGCGTTTCTACGCGTAAGTAGCTAACGCTACCTATATAACTATCTACATTGCATTTTCATACAAATTAGGATCATTTTGTCCACTTGTTCTTACACAAATTGTGATCAGGGAATCTATTCTCAAAGCAATTTATTTCAAACTCGTGATGTTTCTGGCATAAAGTTCTTTAATCATACTTCTCCGTCTTCGATATCATCAATCAACTCAGAATCTTTTATCAAACAAAATCAGACATGACGAAGTCCTAACGGTAACCATACCAAGATCTGCAAGTTCGTTCTCGCTTTGATTTCTTCTTAGGATAGGTGTCTTGCCTATGGTCTGTTCTAGAAGCTTCATGGTGTCGCATCTATCCCATATACACATCTCTTTGGATAAAAATAAAAAAAAAAGCATATACTGACATTTTACTCAAATAGACAAGTCAAGAAGTGATTAAACAGAAAATTTTATTTTTACACATTTCCTTGCCCCACCAACCTTCGGTGATGAGCTTGCGTCTCTTACTAGTGACGTAGGGTTGGGAAAGGATGGAAATGCCCTTACTCGCCTATGCCTTGCCCACGGTGATAAACCCATGTTTCTTACAGGTAGCATGGGGCAAAGTGTAGGGGGTCCTCTAAACAAAGTAAATGTTAAAAGGTCATAAACAATCAATTCAAACTTTGAGTCAATAACGAATGAATCAGATGTTCAAAAATTCCAAGAGAGTTAAAAATCCTAAAAACCCAGATTTTGTCTACTATGTGGCCATCTACGGGTCTAAGTCTGGATAAACCGCAAAGCAAGTTGCATCCAAAACTATGAAGTCATTCAGGTAGAATAAAGCTTGTAGTTTTCATTTGGTTCCACCAAAGCTTCGTCTGTCTTTCACCACTATCACTTCACCATATTCCATAACTTGCGCCCTTCTTGGCTCTTGGTGATGAGCCCTCGCATCTTACTAGTTGCGTGGAGTTAGGAGTGGGGCAAGTTAATCTGTTCATCATACTGATTATTTTCATCACTTTGCCAAAACAAATCATGAGGTATCCAAATTGCTCACAGAAACTAAGATTTAAGATCACAATATATCTACAAAATCATGTATCAGCATCATGAAACACAAAAAGAAAGCAAACATTTGCATCATCTGTTTTCCATTGCATACATTCTAGAAAGCATATAATACATACATCATAGTATACACGAAGCAGTTGGAAATAAAGAAAGTAGAATACAAATGACAAGTTTTGATCCAAAACCGACGCATATATATAAATAATCAAAGTTTATATACAATGCCATCATGCACTAGGCATGGTCAAAACGCTCAAAGAGCCCGTAATACACAAAAGAATCTAAATACAAATACAGAAAGCCAAGTGGCCTCTCAACCCCTGCGCGATCCCGCTGAAGGTGCGCGCCCTCGCCTAGGACTCCGGCTACGCTGGCGCTCTGAATGGACGGAGGGCTCGGGGTCCCTAGGGGCAGTCGTAGTCTCGCCATGAGAGCGGCTCCTCATAAGACGCTCGGCTGTCCTATAGCCTGCCAACTCTGTACGGAGAGTTGACACCATCTTGGCCACATGCCAAACGGGAGCGAAGACGTCAGTGTGCCTGCCGGCTGCTGAGGGCTCCCCGGCATCCACAGATAACTCCGCACGGGTCTTATCCATAGGGATCATCAGAGAATCGACGCAAACCCTACGGATTAGATCCCGCCACTCATCAACAGTCTCTGCAAAGCAAAGAAATAAAAACGAATTAGGAACTAGGCAAGAGGCTAAAATATACAGGATACCAATATAAAGAGAGACAACAGTTAAAACAAATCAAACAAGCATTGAAAGGAGGAGAGGATAACTTACTCGGATCACCAGGCCTCCAAGATGGGTCGCCAGGGCCAGCACCTGCTGCTGATGCCGCTGCTGACTGAGGGGCTGCTCCTGTAGTTGGGGCAACATGACGCCCCGCAACGGACTCATCGTCTCCACCATGGCCTCGGGAGAGTGGCTCCTCAGAAGCCACGGTCTCTCTCTCTGCACTCTGCTCCTCCCTCTCTGCCCGCAGAATGTCCTGAGTATCATGCCACTCAGGATCGCTCTCGTCCGTCTGCTCCTCTGACCCTCCCTCTGTGTGCTCCTCAGAATCGGAGTCAATATCTATGGGGTCGTCACTGCTATGAGCAGGACCTGCAGCAATCTGAAGTAATGGTGCCTGAGGCGCACCAGCTCTCCCTCTGGCCCGAACTATCCCCCTGGCTGTAATAGGAATGCCAGGGGTAACCACTGTCCAACCACGGCCTCTAGGCCCCCCTCTAGCCTCTCGGACTGATCTATAAACAGGTGCTACTGGAGGAAGCATAGCCGCGTATGGGAGGCCAAACTGCTGAGGAACCCTGCTGAAGGGATGTACCTCTACCCGTCCCACACGGTCGATAAGCTGCCCTGTGATGGAGCAGGAGACCAATGTCGTGGTCTCCTCTCCCCATATACCGGCCATAAGCTGGTACGGTGTAGCCTCCATGTCTGCCGTGGTAAGGGTGGCTACTGGCTGGTGAGGTGCTCTGAGCACTGACATACCTGACCATCGGGCTGCCCTCACCGCCCCGGGATCTGCCACCTCCACGCCTCTGCCATACGGAATGAAGCGCTCATACACCCAACTCATGACTAGAGTGGGGTGGCTCAAGGACTGTCCCTGCAATCGGACCACCCTGTATAAGTCATGGTAGGTGGTCCCCAAAATGTCCGCGCCCCAGGCGTATTTCCGGCCATGTCCCTCTATCTGTGCAATGATGGGGCCCCAACAGTATAATAAGGTGTCCCCTCCCTTGTCCCCGATGAGTCTCGAGGCAAGGATCCCCATAATAGCCTGTCGAAAGATAGGGATGGGCAAAGAAGGAATGGATCTGACTCGCACTCCCTTCTTCGGCCCCGTAGAAATGGCTGCATCCCCCATATAACCAGCCCACTGAGCTATCTGTGCCCTGGAACCAGCTGTCTCCAGTTTAAGTCTCCTCCCGATGATCGGGACCCCCAGGATGCGGTAAACATCCTCCAAAGTGATGGTCCACTCACCACGGACCCCTGGCAGTCGGAAGGTGTTCCGATCTGCATCCCAATATGAAAATAGGTCACAAAGAATGTGACTGGATGGAGCAACGTGGGGCACACGCGATATACGCAATATGCCGGCCCTCTGCAATGTGTCCTCCTCATCTGCTGAGAGGGCATCCAATACCCCGGGCAGCCAGTCACACTCTCTCTCCCGGCTCCATCTAATGTACTCCTCTTTTGCCTGCATACACCCAAAAACACACAAAGAAGAGTAAGTTAGTATCTAAACAATATCAAGAGAAGCATAAAAACACGTACAAATGCTAAAAATACAAGTACAAGCTTTCAAAATAGGTTCTTTTGCATTCTGTTCAGAACCGCCGCCCTGAGCAGGGGGGCGGTTTTGTAACCGCCGCCTTAAAGGCGGCGGTCTCGTGACCGCCGCCCTGTACAGGGCGGCGGTCGTGTAACCGCCGCCCTGTCCAGGGCGGCGGTCGCGGTCCGGAAACCCGCGCGGGTTTTTGGGCTTAAAAAGCCCAAAAAAATGCAAAAAATGACTATTTTAATCAAAAATGGGGCCTACCCAGTAGGCGCCCCCCCTAGATGGACCCTTTAAACCAAACATTTTCGAAAATAACCCCCCCATTGCAAAGAATTTAACATTTCAAATCAGAAGGGGGAAAAACACAAAATTGAAGAAAACCAACCTGTGATCTCGCGGGGTGGCGTTCCGCACGTGGAGGCATGATCTCTATCTCACTGCGGACGTTTTGACTCTACTCGCGTGAGAAACCGTCACCGTGGGTCCCAGAGCTCAAAATCTATCAAATCGACTCGCGCAAATGAATAGGAAAATGGGCCCACTTTCATATATATATCCTTCTGTTTCGTTTTAAAATGGCTTTTTCGCAGGTTCGGAGCGTTGACGGAGGTAAGTTTCTATCCTCGCACTAATGGTACGTCCTCTTCCCCTATTGTTTTAGCGTTTATTTTCCAAATTATTGTATCTATCTGCACTTGAGTTCTCTTTTCATTTTGCAGGTGGCGGGAATTTTGGATGGCGTCATTTCAACACACGGACGTGTAAGGTATAACTTCTAACTTCCCATTTCGGGACTGCCATACTCGGACCCACCGTTTTATGCCTCTTCATGGCTAAAACGCTTCTCCGAGGGGGCAATATGTACGTACCCAAAATTGTAAGGTACTGTACTGCGGAACGGTGTAATAAGTGCCCCAATGATGATACAGGTCTCTTCGCAAGGTGTTCGGGATCCAGAAAAGCTTTACAGATATGCGTTAACATCCCGCATGCCCCGCTTAGCCCCCGCGTGCTTTGTTTTCCCTATTTTTCCCTCTTTTCTTGGCTTTTTGGTCTTCAGTGACGAAACCGCCGCCCTGAAGGGCGGCGGTCTCGTGACCGCCGCCCTGAACAGGGCGGTCCTGTAACCGCCACCCTGAGCAGGGCGGCGGTCCTGTGCGCATTTTCCAGAACGCTCTTTTGACGCGACCCGCGTGAAATATCACGACTCACCAGCTTTTCTTGCCGACTTGAGCATGCATTAATGTTTTTGGTCCCCTGGAATAGTGTTTTTCTTTTGTTTAATGTTTAGGAGTTCAGTTTGGATTTGATTTTTGGATGTTTGGATTCCTATAAATGCATGGTTTGTGCACATGCAAATGGCCTCTGAATTTTGCTCCAAAGTTTGCTTTTGAATTTCTTGTTACAGCAGTTTTAGTTTTCCTTTGCTTAGGATTCTTAGTTTTCTCATTGAGTGCTTTGGTTAGTATTGTATTGCAGCTAGTAAGCCACATATCCAACTTGTGCAAGTGCAAACATTATTTGGGCCACCATTTTCACTCCAACTTTCATGTTTTCAGTGCTGTGGTCCTTTTAGTTTGCTTAGGATTGGTAGCATAGTTTGTTGCAGGTTTGTTTTAGCTTTGTGTTACTGTTGGTAAGCCACAGATCCAACTTGTGCAAACAGTATTATTGTTTTGGAGTAGAATAGTCTAGGCAGCCATTAAAGTTGCAGGTTTTGCTCTTCATACAGACTAGTTTCAGGTTCTGGACGCTTTTGTTGCATGATTCGCAGTAGACCCCGCTAGGAATTGCATAGGCCAAGCTCTGTACTCTTGCGCTATCCCTCTCCTATCCGCATTCTATTCTGTCTGCATTCTGAAGGCTGTCCATTGATCCAAATATCTATTCCTGTTGATGCAAGCATTCCACGCTTTTCTGGATTCACGTGAGCACAAAGAACGAAGAGATCATACTGAGGGGACAAGAACACACACACCGTCGGATTCGCCACTGTTCTGCGAAATCCAGGTTCCATCTTTCAAAGTTTTAGTTAGAACTTATCAAATAAAGTAGTTAATCACTTTATTTCAGTTATTTCTATTCTCGATATTGCCAGGGAGGTTGTGGGGATTGATAGTTTCTGAGAAACTATGATTCATTCCTCACTTCTGAGGTAGGATCGAGAATCTTGCAGATAGATTAGTTATTTCGTTGTTTAGAATAGATATACGAAATCGCACAGACAAATAGCTACACTCGGCTATTTTGTTTGTTTTACGTTGTTAGTTTAGTTGTCAATTCTAAATATTTTTAAATAGCTGCTTTCTTATAAATTGCCAGAAAATACAAAAAGAAATTATATATGCTAGAAGTGTACTTAGATTTTACTTTATTATAGTTTGTTTCATTACTGCTTTTGCATGACAATTACGGGACCTAGGGAGCCCAGGGAATACATTTTCGAGCCAATTGTGCCTCAGCCCAATACCGTAGTAGCAATAACTGACATTGACCAAAACCTTAGGATACAAGTCTTCCAAACAACAACAGACTTCCAACAGATCAGGACACAGTTGAGAGGGTTAAACATCGAAGACGACCAAGCACATCTGTTTTGGTCAAATCAGCCAAACTACAGATTACCCTAGAAAATACCCACATGACTGTAGAAGGGCTCGAAAGAGAACAAACATTCGGGTGTGATCCTTTAGTTCCACAGCCAGACGCTGGAGACACCCTAGTAGATATAGATACCAGCTTAAGAATCCAAGTTGCGAGAACACCTGTAAGGTATTCTGAGAAGATCGCACAATTGTTGGTTCTAAACATAGAAGCTGAAAAAGCTTACGACTACTGGATACTAGGGATCAGAACTTGATCTCCCGTATGACCATAACGGGACCGCAACAACCAAGAGTCTATGGTTGTGATCCACAGATCCCACAGCCTAACGAATCCATAAGAGAATTAGACATAGACACTGGCCTACGTAAATTAGTATTTCAGTCTACTCCGATTCCACCTATCATCATTCAACAGTTATCCCTACTAGACACAACAGCTAACGAAGCTAGAGAATTTTGGACTAGGCCAGAGAATCGTCCATAGAGTTGACCATATTCACCATATGACCCTATCAGGAGAAATACACGAAACCATCCCGGGTCATTTTCCACGTATCCCACAACCCATAGATCGAATCACGCCAGAGCTCGATATTGATTGGAGCCTTCGAGCAGTCATCCTCGCTGATCGATCTATCACACCAGTCCAAGTTAGAAGGGCCTTCTTTGCCTTAGATTCGCAAATACCATTAGTGCGTGTCGAAGACATTAGACTGCCTACTAGTTTGCCTGCACATTCTACCCACACCGGCTGTCTCGGCACGACCTCGGGAGGTCGGGTACGCAGAAGAGTTACTTGTTGATTCTCAAGCTCGCCTGTCACTTTTCCGACGTACAAATACCTTTTGAAATCGATAAATAAATTTTAAAAAAATGTTTTTTTTACAATGTCTAGACAAAAACTTCTTCTCTCGAGTGCTCAGTTACTTAAAGGACCAATTTTTGCGGCCTAGAAAATAAGGATGTGGATGATCCTTCAATTTGAAGGATTATAAGGCATTATCACTGGATCTATGACCGTTCCTACAACCCCTAATGAATTAATAAAGTATGAGATGGCTAGTGCCAAAGCCTTGATGTTGATAATGCTCAATATCAGTGACGTTGTGAAACTACATATTCAGAATGCGGAGAAACCAAAGGAGGACTAGGACAAGTTGGCAAGCATTTAACAAACCAAAAATTAGAATAAGATCCTCTATCTTCAATCAAAGCTACACACCCTCTCTATGAGGTTAGATGAGAAAGTTGAGGAGTTTTATGTCATGTGGCTAAGCTGCAATCAAATTTATTAGAGCTCGGTGAAACAGTGGAGGAAAAACTTCTCATCCCGATCACCTTGAGAGCACTCCCTTCTCAATTTCGAGTGTTCGTTATGAAACTAAATGTATCTAGACAAACAGTGGTATACGAGGAACTCGTGAACTTGCTTCAGAAATAAGAGGCCATCAATTGAGACTAAGAGGAGACTCATGATAAAGCCATGTTCTCTAAGCCATACCATTTCAAGAGGAATAGGAAGGGTCTCCTAGAGAATCCAACTCAAGTGCAAAAAAATCAATAGTAGAAATATCAAAAGTAAATAGGTGGTGTCACGTTTACAGAACCAACACTTATGACACTAATCACTGCTAGTAAAATGGTTTGAAACAAGGGTCATTGAGCTGAACAAGCACATCTAGGAGTGATGATTTTCATAAATCCAAACACCATCCCCATTAAAGAAAGCAAAAGGGACACCACACCACTCAAAAAGATGATGAATCTGATGAGGAGACATCATAAGGATCCAATTGTGGTAATAACCTTGTACTAGTCTCTCAGACCTCACAGCACACAATGAAAGTATGGTTGCTACATTTTAGTTTCGGTAAGCATATGTCAGGTGACAAGAAACTATTTGATTCACTAAATGAACAACCCACTGGAGATCAGGTTCGGATAGCAGATGACAAAGAGTATGTTGCAAAAGAAATTGAAAAAGTGACCATTCCTTTAGGACCAGGAAAATGTACACTTACAAAGTTACTATACGTTCCTTGCTTGACTAGGAACCTCTTGTTAGTGACATATCTCTTGAATTATCACCTAAAGGTAGAATTTCTTATCCAAAATGGCATTAAATCATGATTGATCTCACGACAAGGTATTGTTATTGCTAGAGCATTTCTAAAAGATAAGGTATTAGCATTAGACACTATTTCATCTTCTGCAGTAGATTTATCTACCTCAACAATTGAATCTACAGTCGTCTAGCATTTTAGATATGGTCACTTGTTAGCTTTTTCATTAAATCAGATGAGTTCAAAAGTAATGATCCATAGACTACCCAAATTTTCTAGTTCCTTTCCTATTTTCCCTGGCTATCTTGGTAGAAAACAACATAGGGATCTGAACGGCCTGCTACGTACTTCTTCTTTAGGATATAAGTACTCCCAATTGTTCATGGATTACCACTCTTACAAGATGCGGGTGTTTTTCCTGAAGAATAAAAGTGAGGCTCTTCAACATTTCAAGAATTTCTTTCATCGTGTTGTGAAAGAGACCAGACAACCACTTCTTCTACTTCACTCATATCGAGGGGGTAATTCACATCAAATAAGTTCTTGTCCTTCCTCAACCAACACAACATTCAGAAGAATTTGAATTCTCCCTACATGCCCCAGCAGAATGGCATTCTTGAGCATCACAATTGCACAGTGATGGAGATGGCTCGCTGAATTCTATCAACAACAAAGGTGGATGAATGTTATTAGGCTGAAGTAGTACAGGAAGTTGTATATCTTCTCAACATGGCACCAACAAAGATTCTAAAGGATCAAAAACTATAAGAAGTATGGAGTGGTAAAAATCCATCAATCTCTCATTTATGAGCATTTGGTTGTATAGCATACATGCATGTCCTGTCTCAGAAGAGAAAGAAGGTTGAGCCAAAGACACTCATGTGCATCCCACTTTTATATAACACTACCTTGAAGGCATATCATCTCATGGATCCTGAGACAAATAAAATTTATGAGATTCGAGATGTGGTTTGTGACGAGACATTATTTGACTCAATAGTATTGACAGAAGATCCACTGCCAAACATCTCTCACATACTAGTCTCTGAATCACATGATCAGCCAGAGGAGACTACATAAAGAAAATAATTGCTACAAGGGGAGATATTTGTTGAACTTAGAGAACTGGAAAATTTGACTCCATAAAAATCAACATGGAAACGACATAGTTCTTCCCAAAATCAGAAAAGTTCTTGTGCGAAGTGGGTACAAAGCACCATTAAAGACTCACATTTATGACAACTTCCAGATAATTCTTCTGAAGTCAAAATGAGGAGTCAAACAAGAAATGAGGTAAATTTTTCACTCATGAGTTCATTGATTAATAGCTTTGAGCTTGATAATGTTAGTGAAGCATTCAGTCAACCTCAGTGGAAAGGAGCCATGGATTCATAATATGACTCACTCATGAAAAATAAGACATGGGAACTTGAAGATCTTCCTACAAGAAGGAAACCCATAGGTTGCAAATGGGTTTTCGAGACAAAATATAAGGCAGATGGATCCATCAACAAACATAAAGCATGACTTGTAGCAAAAGGGTATGCTCAAAAAGAGGGAATTGACTATGAAGAAACATATGCACCCACTACAAAGATCAAGACCATCAAAGTTATTTGTGCACTTGGAGCACAAAAAGGATGGAGACTTCAGTAGATGGATGTCAAGAGTTATTTCCTAAATGTTAATCTGAAAGAAGAAGTGTACATGACCCAACTTGAAGGATTTTTTGATGAAGAGCATCCTAACAAGGTATGTCATCTCATCAAATCACTATATGTCCTGAAACAATCTCCAAGGGAATGGTATATCAAGATCTATTATCACATGCTATAACATGGGTTCAATCATAGCCCCTCATTGTATATAAATAAGGTACAAAAAGAAATTTTCATTCTTGTTTTGTATGTGAATGATCTTTTGATCACTGGAAGTTCATAAGATTAGGTTGATATTGTCAAGAATGATCTCAAAAGAACCTTCAACATGAAAAATTTGGGGCTACTACAATACTATCTTGGCTTAGAGATATGAAAAAAGGAGCATCAAATTGTTGTCTCCTAGATAAAGTGTGCCAAGACACTCCTGGAAAAATACAATATGTCCAACTGTAAACCTGTTATCCAAAATTCACCCCTCAAGGTAAATTTGATAACATGCATCAAATTCTTTTGTCCCAAGCAATTATATTGAGTCCAGGAAAAAAGTCATGTTTTTGGGGGTCCCCTCAGAATTTTCTAACTCCCATGTCCAAGAAGGGGAGAGCAAGTTCTGAGAAAATGTAAGAAAAATTGCAAAAAACAAGCTCGGGCCAGAAAAAATATCACGAAAAATGGCTAAGTCCTAGTCCTAGAAGACATTTGGGACATCAAGTGGGACCAAAAGGCGTGGATCGGCCGAAAAGGTGAAATGAGAAAATTTTGTTATCCCGGAACAGTTGGGACAAAAGGGCGCGAACCGGCCGAGTCCACCAGGGTTGAAATTGTCCCAGGAAGTCCCAGACGGTCCGAAAGCCAAATGGGACATATGGGACTGCGAGGGACGCGGAAGCCGTAAGAGCCGAAAGCGGAATTCGGTGTCACCGAAATGGGAAATTTCAGCATTTTTATGCCAAATGGGACAAAGGGACGCGTGGGACGCGAAAAGCCGAAGCGGCCGAAGGCAGAGAAGAAAAGTCAACGTTTGACCCGTGAAACTTCAAACGGCCATAACTTTTGACTCCGAGCTCTGATTTTCACAAAATTGGACTTTCTGGAATGAGCACGACGTCCTCTACGCAACAAAATTCTTGGAAACTTATATTAATGAGGGTAGATATTTAAATAAAAGAAACATATTCAGCTCCAGTCAATTAATGCTCATTCCCGTCAAATGATAGAAAACGCCTGCCAGACCCAAAATAGCTGCCCGCACTCAGAAGGCCATAACTTTTGCATTTCTCAACGAAATCACACAAAATTGGTACCGTTGGAATCGTGGTTCCGAGCCCGATGCAAAAAAATCAAGAAATTCCAGATTTGATCAGAAATTGATTGATATTTTTAAGAAAACGTGGCCGGGTTCATAACAGTGTTTTATTTGGTAGCTGGGAGTGCAATTAAGAGGCATGGTCATCATTCTTTCTCTGCTGCAGCACATGGGACAGTATGGGGAGCCTTTTGCAAGTAATATACAATCATTTCACTCAATTTAATGCCTCTTACAGGTGGTTGAAGGACAGATTTCGGGATTTCCATTTTCCCTTCTCTTCTCCTTCTCTTTTTTTCTATAAATTGGAGTGTTGGGCTCATTGTAAAAGAGGAGTTTTTTGGTAGCAAAGCTCTGTCAAAATTTCTTTGTGAAGCCAATGTGTTGCAAGCCCTTGTAGTGGACTCCTTGCATGGTGATCCAGGCCCTTATCTTGTAATAGATTGAACTGTGCATATCATGAAGCAATAAAATATCAGTTTGTGGATATATCTTCCCCTGCTGTGTTTTCTTGCATTATTCTTGCCCCTTTAATCTTTCTACAAGAATATTGTGTCTATTATTATGTTCTTGCAGGATTCCATTATCATTGTGTATGCTTGGAATATTGTTATGAATGCATTTTGCTAGATTATGGAGAACTGTCATCACCTCTTCTAGTGTGCACTTTGCCTCTGTATTTCACACATTTGGAGATTACTCTCACACCCTCCTTTTCTGGTGTATCACCGCTTTAGTGTAGGCTTTCATTTTATGCATTCTCTCTCCCTGGTCCCTTGGAAATTTAGATTAGAATAGTTAGTTATCCCCTGCATTAGAGTAGATTGTGGCAGGTAGTTTAGGAGCAAGAACCAGCTTTCTCTGGAGGTCTATCTCAAGTAGCAAGTCCCACAACTTGGAGATAGTACCCATGTTATCCAATCACACTGTGAGTTCAAGTATATGCACATGCACAGGGGTGCTGTGATTCGGTGATAACAAAACCTATATCCAATCCCATGGAAAAAGGCTTGCAACTTTATAGATTACTAAGACTCACCTCAAGTAGATGCTACTCTCATGAAATTTTGTTGATCATGAGCTCAATCTATTTGACATATACCAGACCATAGTGAATATGCTATGTTGTCAGCTAAATCTTTCTAGATTAACATAAAATGGAGGAATTGATGGAAATTTCATTATTACTATAGCAAAACATCTTTTGAGATATGTCTGAGGAAACATACAGTTGATTATGGTCTAGAATATAAGAAGAATGATCAATTCTTCTTATAGGGATACATTGACTCATGATGGAGGATAGATCTATGAATGATAGGAAGTCAAGAATGATACATATTTCATCTTAGTGATATGGACCTATTCATGGTCCTACAGGCAAGTACTAGAATGCTTTTTCTATCTAATTCATAGACAGCAAAATATCGTTTCCACATGAGGAGCTATGTGTGAAGTGATTTGGTTACGTCATTTTGAATGACATGAGCATTCTTGAAAAAATTCACCTATTCTCTATTCAGATAATAATCATAGTGTGTTAAATCTCATGAAAAATCTAGTTTTTTCATGAACAAACATTGATATTGATAGATTGGAATTTCATTGAGAGCAAGTATTGAACCATCACATTCAACTCTAGTAATCCAAGAACTGAAGCAAAAGTTGCTGATATTCTCACAGAAATCTCATGGAAAAGTGAAATTTAAACTTTTCAGGGGTCACATTTACAAGAATAATGTAATAAAGGTGAGAATGTTAGCATATCATGTACGTAGTATTTTATTATTGTTTATTCCATTATTTTCTCTTATTGTTAGTAATAACTCCATCCATTCTGGGGAGTATTTTTTGTAGACATCCCTATAAATATGTATCATGCTTTTGATTTCAGTGAATGAATAAGAGATTCTGAATATCTATTTTCTCTCAATCATTTCCTCCTCTCATCTTGTTTCTTAATTTTCTCCTAACTCAGTTGAGTGTTCCTATGTGATATAATATTAAGTTATGTTCATTTTAAGATTATTTTGAGCTAAGATGGGATTACATTATGAAATGTTGTTGTTATATAGATGAATGCAATTTCTTGTATCGATATTTTAGTATGAACTAAGATTGGAGCTACTTATAGGTTCCAAAATGGGGAGAGAAAAATGCTTCTTAAATGTCATCAGATGATCGAGAATTTATATCAGGATTATGTTTGTGCTGTTATGATTATTCATAAGGTACAAATTCAAGATATTGGAATTTCAAAACCTTGTGGCCAAAGTATTTAGTTACCAAGAAAATCTAACTGATGAGATTATGAATTATATGTCATAATGGCAAAGATTAGTCTTTCTCCTTATAAATGTTGGATTAAATTTAGGTTTGTTCCTTGTTGTTAAACCTCATCTGCATGTGATCTTAAGTTTCTTAGTCCTATGAGAAAGCATGTTTTTAGACCCAGGTTGAAAATTGATGGTCTATGTTTGCACAAAGGTTATTAGTCTTATCTAATTAAAAAGAAATCAAATCCATTAATTCACTCTAACTGGGCATCGCATCTCTCCTAGATTTGAATATGTTTTAAATCCATGTGTGGCAACGTGGGAACCTTGTGAGTATAAAATGTTCTTATTCTTCATGGACACTAGTTTTCATTCATGAGGTTTTCCATAATTATTGTCCTTATGGAATATTTTGTGACTGTAAACATGGATTAACCTCGTTGTAAGGTAGGATTCTTAAAGTTTTGACTAGAAACCTTGTTTGAAGGAGGTTTGGTATCCGTGCCTTAGGCCAAAATTTATTCAGGTTCAATACTATTCAACCAAATAGAGTTATGAGGGACAAAATTTATCTTCATAGTAAGGAAACCCCACTTTGCCTTTATTACTTGATTTTTTTTCTTGTTTCCCTACTTCTATCCATGACTTCCAGTAGGAAGTTGAGTCTAAGGGGAGGGGGATGTAGTGGCCACTCCTCTTCGACATTGATCTTACTAAGATTTTTCCTTACTTTGGATTGGAGACCTGGACTTTGTTATCATATTTTGATCAGTAGACATTGATAGAAGAGAAATTTTATATTTGATTACTGTTTTGATAGACATCATAAATACTTTGATTATGGATATGGGGACTCATAGTGTGAATTATATTCTTCGATTGATACTTCGGTATGGATGATGATCTAGAGTTACTAATTATATTATTTTGACACATTGGATTTTGATACATACATTACCAAATTTAGACGATCTGAACTATTCTTGTGATATCATTGATGTTAATGGAATTAAAGAATTGAAATATATTGAAATTGTACACAATTGGTGAAATTACTTTATTTTAGTGATGATTGATCTTGTGAATTGATATGCATAAGTGTGTTTTATTTCCTCAATGTCATTAATATGGCCATGAGGCTAGAGAGGTATTGTTTTGATTTTTGCAGGTAAATTATAATAAAAAAAACAAAAGGGGAGAGAGACCAACAATGAAGGTATTTAGGGGTATTAGTAACAGTTCACCTTGGCAACTTGTGTAATTTTTATATTGTTTGTAGTTGATATATTGTTAGGATGTCTCCATTTGGGGGGTGGCCTTAAATGTGACCTTGAGTAAATGTGTTGTTTCCCTTTTTGTTTTATTTATTTTGTGAGTATTTGAATTATTTTAGTATTGTGATTCACCTTTATTATTGTTAGTTAATGTACTCCATTTAAGTTGATTAATTTGATTAATTATTATAATTTGAGATGTGAAAAAAGGGGGTATTTAATGTTGGTATTGGTCCTTGATTTTATGTTGTATTTGAAAGGATTTTATTACTTTTAAGTGTTGTGTACTCAACCTTGCTTGTCAAATTTCAGATTTGGGCTTATGGTCCATTTTTGGAGGCTTTTGGGACAAGTTAAGCTTGTCCCACACCTCTTAATTTCACTTACCAACTATCCATAAGGGTAAAGGGATAACAAATAGACCCTATTATGTGATTTGTAAGCCAAAAAGGTGATATTTATTTCACTTTCTTACATGAGTTTTTTATTGTGTCCTTTAGAGGTGTGGGTAGGAGTTTGTGTGTGTAATAGGCTTGAAATTTCCTAAACCACTATTTATGAGCTTTGGATTTGGTGTTTGATCATGTGATGTTGGTGGAGGAGAAATGATGTGGCATCCTACATGGATCCACATCACTACTCACTCATCAATTTTCTATTTATGTATGTTATTATGAATTTTTTGGGGTTAGAGGTTTTATTTTCACTCTTGCATTTTGGAGGAGTTTGTTTGGAGTGCTTGTTGGGAGTTTTGGAGATTTTTGGTGATTTTTGTGGAATTGGAAAGGATTGGAGCTTGTGATTATGGATTGGTTACTCTTGCAATGGCAAGGTAGGAACTCTACCCATGTATTTTATTTCTATTTTGTTGTGTAAATGGTGGTTAATGTATGATTGTTGAATATTTTTGGTTTTAGGAATAGAATGGCCTTTAGGTTGTTTAGGAGAAAAAGGAAATGGAGATATTTTTGAGGGAGGCATAAGATTATTTCTATATATCTTGGGAGGGAGATGGGTCGGGGTGTGCCACCTTTGGAGATAAATGAAAATTTCACTTATCTTGTATATGTTATTGAGGGAGGTATAAGAGTTTTGAGGTGTAACACTCTGATTTTGTATGCTAACTTGGTGAATGTTTTACATACTGTTATAGCTCTTGAAATGAAAGCAAACATGTTAAGATATGTTTTGATCTTAAGAGAATGTGTTGCTAATTTGGATTCTTGCATATTGTGGCTTATTGCATGGACAACAAATATTGTACTTGTATGTTTGCTGATGTGACGACAGATTGTCGTATAATTGCTTGCTCTTGTGCTGATTAACAGCATACCCTGAATCAATTCCATTGATTCAAGTATGCTGAGGTCCTCTTGTGTTTTCTATGTTAATTCACACTTGAACTGGACTAGGATTAT